>JAWRVF010001023.1:0-121296 GCA_036785485.1 Physcomitrellopsis africana
TACATATTAAAGGTAAAAAAAATGCTGTAGCAGATATGTTGTCTAGAGCTAATTATATTGGAGATGAAGAAATGATTGCAAAAGATGATGATGAAGATGACAACAGCAAAAGCTATAGCATTGTATTTGTTAACACCAACAAAAGAGAAGATACAATTCTTCCTTTTAAGGAAGAATTATAAGAAGGTAGATTGAAAGATGTTGGTTGGTATTTAAGTACTCTACAAAAGCAGGCAAAATGGTCAGAGAAGTATTTTAAGGAAGTTAGAAGACATTCCTATGAATATCTTTTGCGTGATGGATTTTTGTGGAGGAAACCAAAAAGACAAGATGGGATTCCATTGAGAGTGGTTGGAGATTTATCCACAAAACTTCAAATTCTCAAAGAATTTCATGATACAAATTGGGCTGGGCATCGAGGCATTTGGGCAACATATACAAAAATCAAAGAAAGATATTGGTGGAAAGGACTTTACAAAGATGTGGAAGATTTTGTAAGTTCATGTATTGAATGTCAATTTCAATCAAAGATCCGGTATCGTGATGAATTGCATCCTACTTATCCTCTTGCTATTCACTTTCAATGGGTTATTGACTTAGTTACTATGCCAAATGGATTATGGGGAATGAAATACTTAGTATTGGCAAGAGAAGAGCTATCCAATTTTGTTGAAGGAAGAGCATTCAGGACCAAGCAGACTGAAAGAGTGTGTAGATTTATTCTTGAAGATATTTTCAGTCGATATGGATGCATAGGAAGAATGAGAGCTGATAGAGGAGAATTAAATGCTGCTGAAGCTAAAACATTTTTTGAAAAGCATGGAGTAAAATTGAAGTTGACAACTATATATAATCTTGAGGCAAATCGAAAGAGTGAGAGAGGTCATCTTCCAATCATTCAAGCTTTGGTCAAAGCTTGTAGAGGAAATTCTAAAGATTGGCCTAGATTACTACCTTATGCTTTATGGGCTGACAGAACTACACATAGTACAGTAACAAGTTATATGCCAATTGAACTTATGTTGGGACAAAAGCCTATTATGCCAATTGAAGAATCAATTCCTACATGGTTGTATTTGTCCTGGGAAGATGGAATTTCTAGAGAGCGGTTGCTAGAACTTCGAATACAACAAATTGGTAAACTACCAGAGGCACATCAAAAAGCAATGGAAAGACTTAAAGAAGCAAGGCTTAACAATAAGAAAAGGTTTGATAAGACACATCGATTGCGGGTAAAGCCTATTGAAGAGGGAGATTGGGTGGTGGTTTATGATAGTACATTAGAGCATCAGCATAGCACTCAGAAGAAATTTGCTCGAAGATGGTTTGGACCATATATTGTTGTCACTGTTTATGAAAATGGCACTTACTTACTTCGTGAATTAGATGGAACTGTACTTAGAAATCCAATAGCAGGTAAGCGAGTGAAAACATTTCGAAAGAGGAGTGACAGGTTTTCATTTGAAAGCCTTGAAATGCTATCATCTACATCAATGGAGGATACAAATATCATAGAAACTGAAGATGAGGATGAAGAAGATGAAGAATGAATGGTGGCACATTCCGGAGGATGTGCAGGTTTGGAGGGGGTGGATGTCATGTTGTAAATTAAAACATAGTGTGAAAGATATAAAGAAATGTGTTAAAATAAAAAAAATTAAGATTAGAAGAAGAGAGGATGAGAAAGAGAAAGGGTTGTGGTTATAACCACATTATCTTGAAGGTTATAATATTTATCACAAGCTCAGGGATGATAGGTAGGCCAAACTACTAATTTCATGCTGAAATTCCCACTAGCAGTACCAAGTCATGAAGCCAAGGAATTCTACAGTGAAGTCAAGTGGATTCGAATCCACGTCAACTCCAAAGTAGCTAAGAACTTAACCACACAAGCTTCTTTGACTTGGCAGTGAAGGATGTAGTTCTTTCTCTTTTATCTCTAATCTAATCTTAATTGTTTTTTTTTCTACTTATTAGATTTTTTTTTCTATTTTATCTTAGATCTACTTTATCTTTATTCTCTTCTATTTTAGATCTAAACTTAAATGTTGTGGGCTGAAATTAGAAGAGAAGTTGGTAGAAAAATGGTGGTAAGAAGATAGAATAGGAATTTATCTCAAAAAGTGAGATTCCTTCAAATTAATCCAAAAGAAAGGATTGAAGAGGTGGAAAGACATGGCTGAGGTGTCTCTTTGATCAAGGGAAGAAGGAAGACCAGGCCGGGAGGACAAGAAGGGGGTCGTGAAGAAGAAGAGGAGGTTCTTTTTGGAGAGATAGGGTTTCCTTTGGATAGGCAGTAGACGTTTTTGTGTGTAGAAGAAGCTTAGAGAGGATTTTAAGTGCAATTTTTTGTGGGATTGTAGTAGACAAGATAAGGAACATATAGAAACAATTTTCATGTCTTTTGGTTAAGTATCAAGGGAGTTATGAGTCGTCAAAGTTGCAGGTGTTTAAGACTAGGGCAGTGAGGTTTACTAAATTTTGGGCCTCGGCTCTTGAGAACCATTTGGACTTTAGAGGCAAAATTTGATGGGGTTGTGTTTCTTATTGAGTTTACTACTTTGAATCAAAATCTTAAGTCAATATGATCTTTGAGCAAAGAGTTAAGAGTGAAATTGTAACCGGATGTAGGTGAAAAGAGAAATAGAGTGAAAGCAGAATTGGGATTTGTATGGGCAGAGTGTGTGTGTGGGTTTTTTTGGGTATGAATGGAGTTAGGGAATGAATTTGAGTGTGAAATCTGATAGACGTGATCTAAGCAAGTTAAGAAAGAGATGAGAGTAAGTTTGATACTCATTTATCTTATAAAAAAATGTTATGCTCTTTCAAAGTGATAGGGGTCTATCTCTAAGTCAGTGAAGTTGGGGGGAGCATATCTTTGTGATCAAAGTAGCATTTTGAGTAAAATTTATTGGGGTTTGTAGATATATGAGTCTATTAAGTTGTGTAAAAAATTGATTGCTATTGGAGTTATGCTTAAAGAATTATGAGGAAATTTGTAGTCGGATCCAGAGTTGTTAGAAGACAGAATTAAAGGAGAAGGGTAGAGTCTATAACTCTATTACAAAGAGGAATTTTGGAGCAAAAATTGGAGGATGTTTACAACATAAAGCAAGCAACAAGCCTACCAAATTTCAATACTTGGGGTTTTGATAATGAGGAGCAATGAAGGTGTGAAGCAAAGGGGGTCCAGAATCAAAGGCAGCATGGAGGGGTTTTCTTTGACAACATGGTTCTCTCTAACCACATGAGCTATAATCAAAAGGATTATGGGGTTTGCTTCCTTACTTCCTTAAGTACTTTGTGTTCAAATTTTGCTACAATTGATATGATATCCTAGGATTTATGGGCAAATTTGAAGGCGGGTTTTTAAAGGCAGAATATGGCAAGATTAATAAAGTATGTTTTTATGTAAAATCTTCAGTTTTATGAACTTTATGAATCTCTTCTTGCACTTAAGAAACGAGAGGCACAAAAGACCCAGTGTTTCTTAGGGCTAAGACTCTCACCACGACATCGGTCTCTAAGTAGAAGGCCTTTGCAAAGTCAGGGTGTACCAAGATTGGAGCTGTATTAAATGCCGACTTAAGATCTTGGAATGCTTTCTCCGCTTGAGGTCCCCATTCGAGCTTGTCCTTGCATGTCAACCGAGTGAGCGGGGCAGCGACTTGGGAATAATTCTTGATGAAGATCCGATAGAAGTTAGCAAAACCAAGAAAGCATTGCACATCTCGAATTGTCTTCGGAACTTCCCAAGACACAATTGCCTCTACCTTTTTGGGATCCATCTTCAAACCTTCTGTAGTCGCAATAAATCCTAAAAACTCCATCTCAGTCTGGTGAAATAAGCATTTCTCTAGTTTGGCGTAGAGTCCTCCCTGGCGTAGCTTTTCAAGGAGCAGACGAACATGTTTCTCATGCTCTTCCTCGTTCTTGGAAAATATCAGAATGTCATCTAAGTAGATGACAACGAAGTCGTCAAGGTGCTCTCAAAAAATGTCATTCATCATGTGTTGAAAAATGGCCGGAGCATTGGTGAGGCCAAAAGGCATGACATTATACTCAAAGTGGCCATACCTTGTACGAAAAGCTGTCTTCCATTTGTCTCCCTCCTTGATATGCACAAGATTGTAAGCTCCCCTTAGATCAATCTTTGTGAAGATCTTTGCACGTCCAAGTTGTTCCAAAAGACCGGAGATCAAGGGTAACGGATAACGATTCTTCTTCGTCACCTTGTTGAGGCCTCGATAATCTATGCACATCCGCAACGAGCCGTCCTTCTTTTTCACAAATAAGATCGGTGCCCCGGCTGGCGACTTTGAATGGCGAATGAAATTCTTGGCTAGATTCTCGTCGATGTACTTCCGTAGCTCTGCCAACTCCGTCTGCGATAGGTTGTAGATTGGGCCAAAAGGTGGTTGTGTTCTTTCTTGTAAGTCTATGGCACAATCGTATGGTTGATGCTCCGATAGCATTTCAGCATTCTTCTTTTGAAATACGTCCTCAAAGTCCTTATACTGCTCCGGTATACTTGTTGTCAAAGTCTTCTCATCGCTAATTGGTGTTGCATAAATGACAAATGGTGTACCTTCCTTGGACGACCTTACAAACGCTCTTGTTCCAAGGAATAATGGTTTTTTTGTTCTAGACCTTTTAATAGGCTTACTTTTAGAATAATCTATGGGAAACGTCATTCTTCGCAACCTCCAATCGATAGATGGATTATGCTTCTCTAACCAGGAAAGACCAAGAATGACAGGGTTTGACGGGATTCTAATAATATTAAAAATAATAAAACTACTATGGTTTTCAAATGCAACTTCTATAGGTTCTGATTCATGGGTGACACTACCGGACAATAAGGGTCTTCCATCTATTACTTCTACATGTACGGGTTTGGATTTCAATACTAGAGGGATCTTATGGCGCTTAGCAAATTCTTCATCTAAGAAACAAGCAGATGCTCCTGAATCTAATAATGCTAGGGTTTTGATTTTTTGAGGACCAAAAGACAAAGGGATTGTAAAACAACTAGCAGGTTGGGAAGAAAGAGTGGAACCTGATTTTTGTTGTGGTATTGAATTGTCCAGCCGCACGGTTTCTATTGTGGCTGGGCATCTTCGTTTTCCTGTATAATCGCACCTCTGGTCTTCACAATGCGTCGATTTTGCTTCTTGGGGCAGCTTCTAACTGTGTGGCCTTACTCTCCGCAATACAAGCATAGTCCTTCCTCTATACGCAGGCTGGGAAGAAAGAGTGGAATCTGATTTTTGTTGTGGTATTGAATTGTCCAGCCGCACGATTTCTATTGTGGCTGGGCATCTTCGTTTTCCTGTATAATCGCACCTCTGGTCTTCACAATGCGTCGATTCTGCTTCTTGGGGCAGCTTCTAACTGTGTGGCCTTGCTCTCCGCAATACAAGCATAGTCCTTCCTCTATACGTCGCTTTCTTTCTTCTGGAGTAAGGGGCTTTATACGTACCGCGTCAATTTGCATGTCTTCCGCTTCCGAGTGTGAGTTGAGGCCACTTGCTGACATACTAGGGCCATATGAGTCGTATATTGTCTTGCACGTTGGTCTTGGCGACGTTGAAATAGGCGGTTATCGCACTTCACCGCTTGGCTGATGGCTTCGTTGAGCGTCCGTGGGTCTGGAAGCGATAATAGCAAATCCTTCACGTCGTCTCTTAGACCCCAATAAAACTGACTCATCAACGCTTCTTCGTCCCAGTTGATGTCGCACGCTAATTGCTTGAAATCTGATGCATAAATTGATACTGAGCGCATCCCTTGTCGTAGCGACCGAATCTTCGTTGTAGCCCATCGAGCCTTATCATGTTCGCCAAATGCCTCGGCAAATGCCTCCAAGAAAGTTTCAAAGTTGCTCAAAATTGGTGATCGTTTCTCGAATAAAGGAGCGAACCACGATAACGCTTGTCCTGTGAGCAGAGTTCCGACTAATCCAACACGCGACTCCTCCGTCGGATAGCGTTCAGGTTGCAAAACCGTAATCAACCTGATTTGGTTGACGAAACCTCGAAACTTGGAACGCGTACCATCAAATTTGTCTGGAAGGCTGACTCGGGGTTCCTTTCGCTGTTGAACCAACGGTTCTTGCCGAACTAACAACATGGTTGCTTCATTAGATGCCGAAGCTTGAGATTGGTGAACCTTAGATTGTGCTGCCTCGGGCGTTCCAACGTTGTGAAGCCTTGCCATAACTCCTTCTATCTCTGCAGTTCTCTGAGACAACGTAGCAAGAGCATTCATGATGGCGTCCAATTTGGACTCCGAACTTTCAGCCATAGTGATGTCTTGACCTCCGACCATTCTAAGAGAAAGAAAAGATGAATCTACAGAAGATAATATTGGTTTAGAGGAGGGTACTCCGCAACCTCTAAAACGCCTTAAGTTCTTCAAGAAGAGGGGTAATCCACGCTTTTCAAGAAGAACAAGACTCCAATATTGAATACAATGAATATCAGTTTAGAGGAGGGTAATCCGCAACCTCTAAAACGCCAGTAGACCTTCAAGAAGAGGGGTAATCCACACTCTCACAAGAAGGAACTAGCTCTGATATCAAAGATGTGTGTAGTCTCGACAAACTGTCACGGACACAAAATACAAAATAGAAATCTAAACAAGAAGTTCACGAAGAACTGGAAAGATCTAAATTAATGCAGATGAGTACAAGGCCAACACCAGAGAAGTGAGCTAGAGCTCCAAGAGATGTGTTGTCGAGACTGAAGAACCCTTCAGCCTCGACTCCTATATATACTACCAGATAGGAAACTTCTCGAGCTACTTCCGCTAAACTAGGAAGCTTCTCAAGCGACTTCTATTTAACCAGGAAGCTTCTCAAGCAACTTCCTAGAATCTAGTAGAATATTCTAGGAATATTCTAAGAATCTTCTAAAACCTTCTAAAGGAATCTTTAGAGAATCTTCTAAGAATCTTTATAGAATATTTTAAGAAATCTTTAGGGAATATTCTAGAGGGTTCCAAAGACTTGCTTCTAGAATGTTCTAGAAGCTTGTCTCTAGAAGGTTCTAAGGACTATGTCCCTAACACTAACCTTATTAATTTTTTCTTTTGTATACAATAAATATGTCTAAATAAGAAAATAATTCTACTAACAATGAATTCCAAGGGGACCAGCAAGGATATAAATCAACAACTAATAACACATGTTTATAACAAACAAAACAATATAATTCTTGGTACCTCAAAAAGTTGTCGTTGCCAAGGGCTTAAATCAAAAGTGAGAGAGAAAGACATAGCTAAATAGATAGATAGATTGATGGAGAAATTGATTAAGAAACTGATGATGAACAAGGCTTTGAGAGGGTCTTATATACCCAAGCTCTCAAGCCATTTATTGACAATTACCATTGTCGGTAACTTGCAAGTAATTACTAATTTCAGAGTAAGTGGTATAACTTGCATGATATTTTATCTTATTCTAAATATTTTTAAGCACTAACTATTATTTTTAGCATTACTTGTGATTAAAAGGTCAATCTACATCTCCCATGATCTCCAATTAATGCTATTCATAGAGAAGACCAATGGTTGGCATCTATTTGCTACAAGGTGATGATAAATCACCATAAATACCAATCAATAGATAAGTTTTAACTCTTAATAATTTAATTAGCTAAAATTTATGTAAAATAATTTATTAATTTATTAATAAAAATATTAACCTTTAAGAGGAATTTGTTAGGAACCAACTTGATTTGTTGTCATAGAAGTAATGGTTGAAGAATAAAATAGCTCTCCATCTTCTTCTTTCACCATTACTTGTGGCTTCAAGAATAAAATAATTCTCTATCTTCTTCGTACACCATCTTTTATGGCTTCAAGAGTAGAATAACTTTCTATAATTTTTTCACCATAATCCAATTATAACTAACTGCATATTTTCTAATAATTTTATTTTAAATAAAAAATAATATATTTTTTTAATCTAATTTTTATAATTAAATTTTTTTAAAACCAATTTGATAATTTAAGGCCTTGGTATATAATTTAGACCAAAAATCTCTATTTTTTCATAATTAAAAAATAAATAATATTATATCTTATCAAAATATTAAAAATTAACTAAATAAGATTTTGGTGCATAATTCAGGGCTCACAAGTCTTCTGTTTCTATGGATTTTATCACGTATTTTTTAAATTTAAGTTCATATGATTTTATATCTATGATTGTAGATTATTTCACCAAGATGGCATATTTTATACTATATATATAATCTATCACAAGTGAAGAAATAGCTAAACTATTCCTTGACAACATCTATTGCTATCATAGATTACTAAGAATATTATATCATATAGAAGGACGTAATTTGTATCAAAATTTTGGAGAATCTTTTTCAAAATATTAAAGATAGATATAAAACTATCTTCAACCTTCTATCCTCAAATTGATATACAAATAAAATGGATAAATTAAATATTTACCATTAGTAGAGTTTTTTATAATAATTTGATATATTTTTTTACTCAATAAATTCTATTTTTTTTGCCAATTATTGTCTACAATTTGATACTTTCAACTTTTCAAAAGCTAATAATCTTATGATGGAAGATTTGATAAATTAGTTATTAGAGCTACCTGCAATAATAAAGGCACAATTTAAAAAAGCTTAAGAACAAAAAAAGATCAATATAAATATCTATTACAAGAAACAACTTCAATTCTATGTGGTCGATAAAGTATGGTTAATTCATTATAATATCAAGATTGTTTGTCCTTGTGACAAGTTGAATTATAATAGGCTTTAACTATTTCTAATTTATAAATAAATCAATCCAGTTGCTTATTGATTATACCTATTAGAACCTATAAAGATTCATCATGTATTCTATATGTCATTGTTCAAGTCTCACAAGACAATTAATATATAAGAAAGAAGACAAATGCCACCATCTTTTATAGAAATAAAGAACAATAAAGAATTTGAAATAGAAGAGGTTTTAAATTTAAAGTGGCATCAAAATCAATTGGAATATCTTATACATTGATGCAGATATAATATCAGTGAATGCATATGGAAGCTATCTAAGAATCTAGCAAATACATCAACTAAAGTCAATGTGTTTCATTGATAACATCTATCAAAATCAAGATAAAGAGTCAAAAAAATCTTTGCTATAAAATAAAGCAAGTTCAATAGAAATTTTATTCTATTTTGTATCATTGTTTATTAGTTTCTTGAATTTTCTAGTGTCAAAGAGATAGAAAATCAATAATTGGCAAATTCAGCTCAAAAATTATTATTTACTGACTTATCAAATGAGACATTATTACAACCTTCAAGACAATGGTATAGAAATGAAGATCTTTAAAAACGACATGTTTTTCCTTAGATTGAGGGCAAGCTATAATGTATTTGATATCATGACCTTAAAAAGGACTTTTGATATTTGGTGATACTTTTAAAGATAGGAACTATTCTTGATGGTGTTTTAAATATTTTCTTTGAAAGAAGTTATGTAATCCTCAACAATGATCAAATATTAAGGTGATTCTTCTACCTTGATATAAAATACTATTGATGGCTGAGAGGACCTATCAATTACTTTAAAAAAAATAAAGATCAAAATATGTGATAAATATAATTTGGCACATCTTGGACTTCTTCAAAATGTAATCACCGCTCCTTGTGGAACTCATTTTTAGAAGGAGAAATAATATTATGGACATAAGATTTATTCTAATAATTATTTAATTAATAAGGATAAATAGAAATAGATATAAATAGATTAATTTAATAATATCTTATAGAAAAGCTTCTTAGAAGCTTTAAAAATATAATTTCATCTTTATTCATGTTTATTGGTGATTGATAGATTAAAAACTTGTCAAATAAATTAGTTACATGTTGCACATGTTAGTAGCTAGTGGAACAAGTTAAATACATGGTGCACATATAAAAAACTTGTCTTGCAAGTTTGACATATATCTTACAAATTTGATACATGTTGGAGATCCTATAGAATGCTACCACGTAGCTTTTAGGTAGATAGTATATATATAGAAATAATATTGAAGCATTCTTCACTCTTGTCAACTTGTTTCTTGCTTCTAGTCTAATTCAGGAGTCTTTATATTTTCTAATTTTTGGCAATAGCCATTCCAATTTCTTTTTTAATATATATATATATATATATATATATTTTTTTTTACACAAATTTTACTAATTTATGTATCTTTTTTCAGTTTGTATTCTTGACAAATCTTCAATCTAAGAATATACTAAATATTTGATTATAAAAAAATTACTTGTAACTTATTGGTAAGATTTTAATAAGTAATTTATTCTTAATAAGAAGAATAAATAGATATAATAATATTATATTAAAAATTATTAAAAATTATTATATTCTACTATTAAAAATCTCTTATATTTAAATAAGTTTGTACATAAAGTTTTTCTATGGCATATAAAAAATCTTTAATATCTTTTTTTGTATAAAATCACAACTAATTAATTCTTGATAAATTAGATTCTCACTAATTTCTAAAAAAATCTATAATTTCTTTTTAAAACCTCATCTTTATATCAAAATTTTATTATAGCTCTATATATCTATTTTTTCACCTTCATAGAGTCTTAGCTTCCAAAAAATCCCTTTAGTTTTTTATAAAATACTCAAATTATAACAAAATCCTTCAATACCTTATTCACCTACAAAGGATTGTTTTCTTCTTCAATGCTAGAATCTAATAATTCTTGATTCAACTGTTTGGTTTTTATTAAACTTCTCTTAAGTGTAGATTATATTCTTTAGCTTCACTATAAGAAAATTCAACTATAGATTCAATTTTAATTGCTTAATATCTTAAAAATCCTAATAGGTACTTAAAACCCTACTTTATAGACATCTAAGTATTATATTCTTCATATCTCAAAAATCCAAAATTTTAATGCCACAAAATTTTTGTGTATAATTTTTACAACATGAAAATATACACTTTTGAAAATTTTGAGCCAAAAACTTATTGAATTGCTTAAGATATAGCTTAAAACACAACTACTAATTAAGCGGGTCACTTATTGCCCTTAGATCGCAAGTATTGACTTTAACTCCCAATATCTTCATTATTCTAATATGGAATTCATTGATCTATATAAATAAAATGTAGCCAAAAAAGTATTTTTTTCAATCTCAATCCTTGATCCTTTATTGCTTTCTGTACGCATGAGTTATACCTAAAAGAGTGATAGTAAGTACAAATTTGACACCTTAACTTTGAATGCCTATATCTCCTTCATAAAAACTCCAAATCACTCAATTTTTGCATCAAAACCATAGCCAAAACTTAAACTTGCTGATCCTAACATTTGATCTTCAAATCCCTTCAAAAAAAATCTTAATTCCTAATAAGGCCTCGGGCAGTCTCCTTGAAATCTATTGGATATGACTTTTGGCAAATAGGAATAGAGATTTTTATCATCCATTTCCATTCATCTACATGGATAGCCTAACTATTCTTTTTTACACTAAAAATCTCTTTCTTATCATTTTTTTAATAAGATTTATATAATAAGTGTTCTAAATACCAAATAAAAAAAATAAAACAAGATTTTAAAGGTCAGTAATGTCTAACAAAGGTAACTCAAAATATATAAAGTTATTATCAATATAAAATCAACCTCAAAAGTTATTATTAAAAAAGATAATAAGATTGTATAAATCTCAATAATAGACTTTTTAAATAGATTCCTTCTAAAATAATAATTTAACCACATTTTGTAACCAATAAAAATTCACTAATATGGCTCTCATTTAGTTGTGTAATAAATTATACATTAAATATATATGTATAATATTTTCACATGGTAATTGAACCACAACAATGGTAGCTGAACAATGTCAAAATTAGCAGCTAAAAAGGTTCCTGCCAATGGTAATAGATAATAATGGTAGTGGGTTATAGTGACATTGAGTTGGTATTGGGATTGATTTTGGCCACATGTGCAAGAGACTATTTATGCTAATATAATGTTTTGATCCTTCTCTATATTGCCTAGTTGCTTCTTCCAAACCTTTTGCATTAACCCTCCTCCAAACTTTGGACAATGGACAAGGCTCCCTT
Source organism: Physcomitrellopsis africana (assembly GCA_036785485.1). Lineage (NCBI taxonomy): Eukaryota > Viridiplantae > Streptophyta > Bryopsida > Funariales > Funariaceae > Physcomitrellopsis > Physcomitrellopsis africana. The sequence goes on from JAWRVF010001023.1 coordinate 12,113, forward strand.
GGTCCCTTTAGTGTGACATCTTCAATGAAAAAGATTAATTACCATGGTACCAATTGGGTACTTTTCTGACCTGCCCCTGTTAGCAGAGCAGCATTATAATCCTGACCATGCAAACAAGCACATGGATTCCATGCCATTCGATATGGGGCAACAATCCCCAAACTCCACCGCATGCTCCCCCACTTGACGCAAATTCCAACTCCTTCACGGATGCGAATGCGACAGAGGAGTGGATTCGGAATACAAGCATCGGTGAAGGAAAGTAGGAACCAAGGGCCATCGATCTCGCAACAACAGATTCCTCGTAGCATCAGAAGAAGAAGAATAAAGCCAGAAGAGAATGGCACTACACGAATCTAAAACTGGAATGGAATGCTGCAGAAGCAGGAGGAGCTTTTGGGTTATGTGCTGTATGAGGGGAGGGGAGGTGGTTCTGAAAACTGGTTACAAAATTGGTCGTCATGGTGACTGTCGATGACAGTGTGCTGGACTTTGTGTGATTAGAAAGGTGTTGGAAGAAGACTTGGGTCCCTGTAGCATCGGGAGTAGTTGGGGGCGTTTCCAGTTCGGAGCTTGTTTGGGCTGTAATTGGGTTTTGTTTGAGAGAAGCGTTGGTGAAGTTTGTTGGGTCTGTGCGTGTGTGTGTGAGTGAGAGAAAGAGGGTGCCTTGTTCTCTCGCGATCACTCACAGGCGTGGTGGGCGCTTGGTGGGCGAGGCGGTAGGACAAAATGTCGGAAGCTGTGGCGAAAGATTTGACGGCGGGGACGTTTGCCGGTGTGGCGCAATTGCTGGTAGGACATCCATTTGACACCATCAAGGTGAAGCTGCAGTCACAGCCAGCCCCATTGCCAGGGCAGCCACCTAAATATAATGGTGCTGTCGATGCCGTGAAGCAGACTCTCGCAGCAGAGGGTCCCAAAGGGTTGTACAAAGGCATGGGAGCTCCCTTCGCAACTGTTGCCGTTTTTAACGCAGTCTTGTTTTCCGCCAGAGGCGAAATGGAGGCGCTTCTCCGGGATTCCCCTGGTGCTCCTCTCACTGTTGGACAACAAATGATCGCGGGTACGTGAATTCTCCTGGCCTGCCCTGTCACAGCAATTCTTGTCAATTGTATTGTGACTCGAAGACGCGGTCGGGGTTCGTCGACAGAGGCTTCTTCGTCAAATGTTAGATAAGTCAGAGCAAATTCTCCATCCTTCTGCGCGTTAAGAGCTAGAATACGCGATTGAATCTTGAGATGATGCTTGTTTGCTGGTTTCACCTTCTTTCTTAAATCTTGTAATGTGCATTCTTTACTCTTTAGCTTGTATGATTTTCTCTCTTTTGACGCTGGAATTTTTGCGTGCATCTTATTTTCTCAACATCCTTATATTTTGCCCAAATTGGGTGACATTGATCTTTCACACACTCAAAACTCTAAGAGCAACCGGTAGGGCAACGAAGTGTGGGGGACTTGCATCACACTGTGCGATCTACAGTGAACATTTGGCAAGCACCACATCATTTCTTGCTCTTGGTTTCTTTGAAGACTGCAGAAAATCATACTTTTGTCGTAAATAGTCGCTTTTTCGCTTCATTCACATTTAAATCGTACCTGTCTGATTGGATATAGGTGATAGTAAAGACTTAGTTTGGACCGGATACATTTGTGTACCACCTCATTGTTTTTTATTTTTATTTTTTGCTGATCTGAGCATTAGATTGTCAGACGGTCGTGATCTAGTTTGTCCTTCACAGTGGGATATCGACAGTACCGTAATTTGTTGAAAGGCTTTTACGGTGAATGTTAAGTGGAGGATCGTTATCTGGATCTTAATTGTAAGAGCTCCTTGACTTTTAACCTTGTGCTCTGATTGTTTCCAGGTTCTGGAGCAGGAGTAGCATGCTCAATGGTGGCTTGCCCGACTGAGCTTGTAAAGTGTCGTCTTCAGGCTCAAAGTGCGCTTGCTACCGCCGTGGAGACTCCTGTTCTTGCCGGAGCTGGTGTTGCTAGTCGAGCTGCAGCATTCAAGGGAGCTGCTCAGTACAGCGGTCCTGTAGATGTTGCAAGGCATGTACTAAAATCTGAGGGTGGGGTTCTTGGATTGTACAAGGGGTTAATCCCTACTCTCTTGCGTGAGGTACCGGGTAACGCAGCTATGTTCGGTGCTTACGAAGCCACTAAACAATTTATTGCAGGAGGTATTGACTCTACCTGTGACACTTTTGAAATGAACAGATTAGATTTTCCTACAGATGCTGGCATATTTTTCCTAACGTTCTGCCACTTCCAAAATGTCAAACCTTTTCTTTTGTAAACGAAGATGGTGATATTTGCCTCGGAAAGTTGAACGGTATTGGTACTTGATTCCTGTAATTGCAATTGCATTACTGACTGACTTTCATTCCAGGGAAACCTTTAGTGTAGTCATGTAACCTTCTTCAAGAGATAGTAAACTCCGGCACGTTTATTTGATGCTATAGAGTATAATTTTAAGCACAACTCCCATGTTGCAAAAAATTTCTAAGCTTTAGCATTTCAGGGCAGGATACTTCACAACTTGGTCGAGGTTCATTGCTCTTTGCTGGAGGCATTGCCGGGGCGATGTTCTGGATATCCGTCTACCCAATGGACGTGATCAAGAGTGTCATTCAGGTAGACGATCATCAGAACCCCAAGTACAAGGGCACCATGGATGCGTTCAGAAAGACTTTTGCTGCTGAAGGAGTGAAGGGCCTCTACAGAGGGTTTGGTCCTGCAATGGCACGAAGTGTTCCTGCAAATGCAGCTTGCTTTCTGGCGTATGAGTTGGTAAGAGAAGCCCTTGGTTGATTTATTTTTTTCAGTTGATCCACCGCTGCTGAGCATTTTGATGTTCATCAGTGGACAATCAACCATCTGATTCTTTGCTGCTTCTTCCTGAGAAGTAGTCCAGGGGGCTTTTGTTTTCTCCTCTGACCAGCACATGTGTGTAGAAATCGCATCTTGTAAATTCTTAGTCTGAATTTCTGAATACTCTTCAACGTCCCCCCCCCCCCTTTATGCTCATCTTCCATGCCTTACATCTTTTCTAAGTTGATTGTCATTGAATTAGCTTTTGTAGCAACTCATGCTTTTAATTTGGCAACGTCCATAACATTGTTTGGATTTAAACTTTAGGATTTAAATTACACTGATGAACACAAGAGATTATTTTCTAATGTCTACCTTAGTATCCTTTTTCTACTAAAAGTAGAACTTTGATAAACTAAAAAGTTTGTTCAATCTATTGGCTATTGGCTATTTTAAAATTTTAGGGACATTATATAAATGAAATTTTGATTATGGTTTAGTCTTTGGTTGTATCATCTAGTTGTGTATATGTAAATAATTTTGATGTTGGACATAATTGCATTGAATAAAAATATTTATATCCATTGGTGTACAATGAATAAAAATATTCATGTAGGAATATTAAGATCCTTTTTTAGAACTTAATACTAGATATTATATTATATTTTTGTAAAAATATAATATATTATATTATTTCTTTTAAAAAATCATTGGATATATATATATATATATATATATATTCATTACAAATACAACATTAAATTATACTATTAAAAAATTCAAATATTCTTTTTGAAATATTTGTTTTAAATTTGTTCAATTTTTTAGCATAAATGTGATGGAAAAAAAATTATAAATATATATATATATATATATATATATAAGAATGTAAAACTTGATAGTTGCATTAAATTTTTAATATGATTTAATATGCTAATCTCAATGATAATCACATCTGACTATTCTTATACTCAATTTTTATGCATCAACCATGACAAGAATCCATGTAGAAATGAAGCTTTAAAAAAAAAAAAAAAAAGAAGTAAACATGAAACTCATTGGTTTGGCAAACTCTTCATTCCCATTCACCCTCAATACCAGCTCATAGGAGACATTTCCTCACACCAAAAAGACCATAACAAGTTGAAATAAACTCTAAATCATAAACTAAAATATCATATGCAAACCTAAATTTATCAATACAAATGTCAAGGTCACTAGTGTCAAGAATGCAAGGCACATATAAGTCCACCGCCTTCAATCAAAAGACCTTTAATTTTAACAAAAAGATGGAATTTAACAGCCCTACATGAATCCCCTTTCAATAAAAAGCCTCGCTCTAAAGCGGGGACAGGTGGGGGCTGGACCGGGTGAATGGGAATACCAATGAAACCTCACCCGGCCCAGTCTTGCTATCGTCTTGCTAGACGAAGAAGGCTCAGGTGCTGCGAGTCCTCCGCCTCCTTTTGCAAGCAATTGGCGAGCGATGGCGCTGGGGCGCCACATTTGTTTCGCCAAAACATCTGCATGCTTGTCATCTCCTTCTTTTTCTCTTCTCTCAACTGCCGCGCACCTCCTTCAACCCCCCAATTTTTTCTTTTCTCACAACAGTGTAAGGTCGCCGCTGGCCATGTTGGCGAGAGTGAGCCATGCTGCTAGGTTGCCTGGCTTCAGGCGATGCGAGAGGAGCTTGTTGCACTCTATTAGGTGAGTAATGAAGCTACTCTTGTATTAATCATCCCAATGGTATTCATGTGGAGGTTTCTGCAGGGTTTTGAGCGATGAATCTTAGTTGATTTTTGTGGAATGGGAGGCGCATTGAATCTCGATTGGGTTTTAGCTTGTGTGGGATTCGTGTTTGTTGTAATTGAGTTTCTGGTGGTTGACGTGAATCCTTGTGGGTGCCTACATTTGAGAGAATTGTGGTTGTGTGTGAAACCTCTGAGGGTAATCAAGACTGATTAATTCTGTTACCATGGTCAGTTTCGTGACGAGTAATGTGTTCGGTTTAAATCACTTATGGTCAGGTCACCTGGATGGTTCCTGTGGGCGGTGTTGAGAATTGTCATCTTCAATTGTACAGTATACTCTAGAAGGTGGAGGTGGGTTGTTAATTCCTTCTGGGTATGACTGCAGGTGCAATGCTTCATCCTCAGCGCCGCAAACATCTGAGAAACCAGAATCTAAGAACTCAAGGAATCCAAGGGTCTCAGAAGGGGGCAGGAGGAAGAAAACCGTTGAAGTAGATAGCACATCTTCTAGGGAGGACATTCGCACTCTCCGCTTGAAGAAGGTGCATCATCTTTTGCTTTCACGAGAGCATTGGATTAATGGATTGGCCACTGCTCTTTAATTTTACATTGCTGAGCATTTTGGCGGGGTTTTCGCTTCTGTAATGTGTTTTGGCCAGAAAAGTTCTTCTCATTTGTGGGACACATTAGTCATCAATCATATTCAAATCTGGCAATAGTTGTATGGTTTCGGTCGATCCTTACTTGTCGAGTGGAGGTTCTTATTTGAGTTTCATCTCACGTGTTGCCATGGATACCCCTTCTTTGGGCCGTTCCAGGCTGAAGATCTTAGGGCGGGAGGATTTGAACCGTATGGCTATACATGGGACAGGACGCACACAGCCTCTGAGCTCCAAAAACAGTATGTGGACCTACCCAGTGCAACAGAAGCTAACGAAGAGAAGGACCATGTGGCCGTAGCAGGCCGCATCATTGCTCGGCGTGTGTTTGGAAAGCTTGCCTTCCTCACAATGCGAGATGATTCAGGAGACATTCAGGTTTGACGCCATTGTCATCTGTAGCTACTACAAGATAAAATAGAGATCGTGTATTTTTTGATACGGATATGGATGTGATTATGCTTACGTACATAACTATTCGATCATGGCTAACTTAATCTCAGCTCTGGCCTGTATGATATTGGCAGTTGTATTGTGAGAAAGCGAAACTAACGGACGAAGCCTTTGACCAATTGAAGACGTTAATGGATATTGGTGACTTCATTGGTGCGAAGGGCACAATGAAGAGGACGGAGAAAGGTTAGCAGTTTTGGTGGCTATTTTTGTAGTTTATGTAGGTCCAGTTGGTTCTTTAGGGTATCTCATATGATAGTGTATTAGTGGTAAACTCTCTAAGCGACTAGTGTTCTTTATTTTTCAGGAGAGCTGTCTGTGCTTGTTGGAGAGCTTTCTATCCTCACCAAGTCTTTACTCCCTCTACCCGACAAATGGCACGGACTTACTGACGTTGAGAAGCGGTATCGCCAGCGGTAGGTTCTTCACTTGACTTGCACGTATCAGTCATCGCACTTGATTCAAAATGGGCTTTTTCCTGTTTAAAGTACATGATTTTTGATTGACGTGTCGGGGTGAGTGGCAGGTACGTGGACATGATTATGAATCCAGATGTTGCTACTGTATTTCGTGATCGGGCTAAGGTCAGGACAGTGAATACTTACTTTGTCATCGCATCCTAAAACTCCATAATTTCGAGCATTGTTGGCTTACACTGTATGTATCATGGTAGTCCCCCGCTTTTCAGATCATAAAACCAAGTCAAATCTGTTTGAAGCAACTTTCTGTTTGTGTCATGCCCTCGTAAAGAATAATTTCCATATTGACAAGAGGTTTCGTCACTATCAATTTAGTTCAATATTTTGCTCAATTCTCGCAAAAGATTATTTTGATTAAACTTTCTGTGGCTTGATATGGTTTGCGTGAGCACAGATCATTTCAGAGATACGAAGACACATGGAAAGTCTCGGATACCTGGAAATTGAGACTCCAGTTCTTCAGGTGTTTTCTTCTAAAACATGCACCTGAATATAATACTTGACAATTTCATGCTTTTTGCTTGTTAGATTCTGTCATTCTTTTCCGCAGTAGCAAATCGTAGAGCAGAGCCAGATAGGCAACTTATCCATCAACTTCATCAGCTCTGGAAACATCTGGTTGTTTCTATGCCAATTAGGAAAGCGTGCCTATTCAAGTGTGTGTTAGTTCAGAACTAAGTACATTGTTTGAAGAAATCACGTATATGAATATCATGCCCAACCTTCATGTGCCCAAAGTGGGGGCTTACTCGATACTCAAACCCCTTCTTCTACTTTCATCTATTTTCGATTCTTCAAATATGATCTATGTAATTAGAATTTAAGAATAGCACCGAATCGGCTTTACTAAATTGGAGTTATGTGTTTAAATGGGATATAAATAGGGAGAAGCTGGTGGAGCTGATGCAAGGCCTTTTGTGACTCATCACAATACTCTAGGACAGGATATGTACCTCCGCATAGCCACCGAACTTCATCTGAAGCGCATGGTGGTAAGTTGCGAAAAGTATATGGATTGCTGGAGACGCTACTGGTGGATACATATTTAGCAATCCAGGATCAACTGTTGGTTTCACCATCCGGTTTCCAGATATAATAACCCTAGGTGACATTGATTAAGGAGCTTGCTGTTACGATGATCGTCTATATTTTATTAAGAAAAATGAACACCAAAAATTGTTCGGTATCATTGCTAAGGGCATGTCGATAGAGAGCTGGAAAAGTTTGTAATTTGACCGACATGCTGTACCCTGCAGGTGGGAGGTTTTGAGAGGGTGTATGAAATTGGTCGAATTTTTCGAAACGAGGGCATTTCAACACGTCACAATCCCGAGTTCACATCTATTGAGGTACTCAAGGGTCAAAATTATCTGGGTTACCTTCTCTGGCTTTTACAACTGGAGTTCGGTACTAGCTATGGAATTACAACTGAAATGGTGCCATAGATATATATATATATATATATATATATATATATATATGAAATTTAATAAGAAGATTCGAAATCTTAGAAGTGTTTCTATAATCTTGGAAATGTATATGTTTCATCCAATGTTTCTGTTGCTTGCAGCTATATCAAGCGTATGCCGACTATGATGACATGATGAACCTTGCTGAGGAGATCGTTGAAAAATGCGCACTAACAGTCAATGGCAGCCTTTCCCTTACTTACCAGGTTTGCTTCATTATATGTTCAATTTAGTGTATTATCGTTATTACTACAGGAGATTTGTCATCAAGCTTTTATGAGGTGGTGGAGATCCTTGATGCTGCGAGGATCACAACTGAACTGTGTTGACTTTTACACCGAGCCTTTTAAGATAGCATCTTTAGAAGTAAAGAATCGGAAGTAGTGCTCCTCTTCTGTCTTGCCTATGCTCGTCGAAATAAATTTAAGAATTCAAGCTTTTGCTTTACAGCCTAGAATCGCGGAGTTAACCACAAATCATTCAGAGGAAAATTATCATAGTCTTTGTTCTTAGATGACCGTTGTAGGTAGCTAGAACCCTAGCTATCCTTCACCCTAAGACATCTGTAATTGGTCAGTGCAGGGCACAGAAATTTCTCTGCAAAGGCCATGGAAGCGGGCAAGTATGCATTCACTGGTAGAGGAGGTCACTGGCATTAACTTCGCTAGCTTTGGTGATGACATAGAGGCAGCAAAAGATGCAGCCGTGAGTTTCTTTGCAGGTCACATTGAGAGGCATGACACTGGAACCATCTTAAAGGCCCCTTCAATAGGCCATCTTCTGAATGAGGTAACAGCTGCCTATCTGGAGCATTCTCATGTCGATCTCTTTTGTCCCACTTACTGTGGTACTCGCACTTCGTAATTTCAAGATCCTAATATAAGGAAGTTGGATGTAAATGAAAACCTGCAAATATGTTTAGTAGTAGAGTGTAGGTTCGGACACAACAGCGTTTTCTGTCTCAGGACTTTCTACTGGCAAATAGAAACATGGGAAAAGATGTGACTTCTTGATGAGACCGTCCTAATCTGATTTCCTGCGCTTTTTGTTGTATCTGCTTTGTTTTCAACTGACCTCTTTGTAACGTCCCTTACGCAGGTGTTTGAGATGGTAGTGGAAAAGACCTTAATACAGCCAACGTTTGTGATGGACCATCCTGTAGAAATTTCACCGCTGGCTAAACCACATAGAAGGTATGCATATCAGGTGTGGCCCAAATTAGTGTTTGAATGATGCGGATTAGCATTCAATCACGTTGAATTTCATATACTTCGAAAGCAGGGATGAGGGAATAGGTTTGCCTGCTTTCACATCTGACGGTGAATTATGTGGTACATTTGTGTTGTGCAGTAAACCTGGGCTTGTTGAAAGGTTTGAGCTTTTTGTATATGGTCGGGAAATGGCTAATGCGTTTTCAGAATTGACGGATCCCGTTGAGCAGGTACGCTCAAAAACGATGTATCGAAGTGTTTTTGAAACGAACCCTAACTGCTTTATGTGTATGTTTTAGAATCTTTTGTCGCAGGAAATGTGATCTGGCACTTAATCGTTAGATATTTTTGCGATTGTGCAGAGGTCGCGATTTGAAGCACAAGTGCGAACGCACAATGCCGCAATGGCCGCTGCTGCTGAGGCTGCAAAGGCTAAAGGCGATACTGCACTTACGAGCGCTATTAATGACGCGTATGAAGTTGGCATGGACGAGGACTTCGTAACTGCGTTGGAATACGGAATGCCTCCGACTGCTGGAATGGTGAGAATATTTCCAATATAAGTTTACACAGTTCGCTGCATTTTCTGCATTACCTATATTCCTGTCGGGGTTCGTTGCTTGGAGAAGTGTTAACTGGTTAATTTAGTGCTTGACTAATCAGCCGGAGTCTGGATCAGCTTTAAATTCTAAGGAGACCGAGGTGATAAACACTAGTGCGCTGTGGAACTTTCTGTTGGAAGCCTGGGTGCCGTCAGATCCAACGGTGAATCATCGAACACTTTATGAGTCTTTCGTCTGAACTAGTGCTGAGGTATTGTTTGGGTGTTGTGCAGGGAATCGGAATCGACCGCCTGGTGATGCTTTTGACAGACAGTGCAAGCATTCGGGATGTCATCGCTTTTCCTGTGATGAAGTCTCAATAGTAGTCGTCTGTCGGGCTTGGATGCTAGACAGGGATTCAATTTTGTCCTACTCAGTTCTGGGTCGATTCAGAGCATGGATGGAATTTGTTTTGTGTTTGTTCTCAACATTTATGCACACAGAGGAAACAATCTTTTTTTTGCCTAGTATATACCAGTCACCTCGTGTTGGTGACACAGTGGGACAGTTGTACATGAAGCATGCAAACCTCAGGAGTTTAAACTTAATGATAGTTCACATCTTCGTATTCAATCAATATTGATTAGTTTGACACTCATAGGTGTCACTATACAAAAATTGCTTGACACACACAAAGATACTAGAAAATATAATTAAGGTCCCTGTCAGGTATTCTGTGCAGAGTTGGTGAATTATTAAATGTAAACATGTTTGATACTAGTTACCCTTTACTTGAGTGGAACCTTACTGTCCTGAAGTTTCCTTGCTGTTCAGGATACGGCACCAAACAAATTCTTGACAAATTGAGTTGATCAACGAACTAAGGCCTGTGCTGCTGCTTAGTTGGTTGATTTGCATTGAAAACAAATCTGAAATTGCATGGTCCCAAATTAGGACCAAAACACGCTTGTGACGCTCACATAGAAGTTCGGAAATTCTGAAAACTCGAAGACGTCATGTGCCAGATAGCGCCTTCATTATTCACGAGCATGTACACAAGGTCCATGCTTTAACGTCCGTACTTCTGGAACTCCCATTCACTGTTATCTGCAACGAGGTCGCCAGATCGAATATCAATGACATGATCACTTGAATCAGAGTTCGTAACATAATAGGCACAAGCTGTTGATTGAGGCCAGGAGCAGATCACATCATTACAAGGTTCAGTAGCTGACCTAGAGGGCAGACTTGTCTGGTCTTTAACCACCTGCTAATACAATGGAAGTGGAATGCATGATTGCAAACGCCTGCCAATTACACAGATTATGAGTCGCATACAAAAAAAAAAATTCGGTTGGCTCTTTCTGGAAGCACGCCAGAAAAGCACTCTACTGACAGTACATCCAGAAAGGAAAGAGATGCATACCCCACGCTACAGTACATTCCTCACTGGTAGCACTTGCTTGGTTTGCTTGGCACTCAATACCTGCAAAATAAGTTGTCAGACCATTAGAACGGCCGGAAAAAACGATTGAAATAGAGAAGTCCAGGATCATATCTACAAATAAAATAATCTTGTTAATCAAAGAAAACGCTAAGATGTTGAGATGCAGGAATACTCAAGAGCACTGGAGGGAAAACCATGGCAATTTGAGTGCAAAAAACTTACATAGATCCATGATGTGATTACGGCAAATAGCGCAATTATCCACGACGATATCTGCAAACAAAACGGACAGCACCATCCAGTCGACCACATGTCACTCCTAGTCCCTAGAAATCCAACGCAGGCAGACGTGCCTATTTCTAACGACATTCCAAATTGTGACCACAACTCAAACTCATCGAAATCCCTGTTTCCTCTCCTAACTAAAAACTTTGGCTATCCCAGAACCAATTTACAAAAAGCACGCAATTCTGGCGACGAGGACCAAATCACTTACCCCAAGCCCAAAGCGCAACCGCATTCCACTTCTTGACATCAAACCGCTTAGCCCGCTTGGTCACCGCACTCGAACTAGCACCCACGCTCAATCCCTCGCCGGATGGCACCGTCAACGTGTCGGTGCCAGTGCCAGCCATCTTACAACTTCGATCAGGCACGATCGTTACAAAAGATTGTTATCCACTGCACCAAACTCGTAGCGAGAGATCGAAATTGACCCCAGTGTGCTGCGACTGAATTGAGTGAGCGGCCTTCGCTTCGCTCTTCGTGGTTACCCCACTCAAATTTTGACAAAAAAAACTCTAATTACACAAGAGCGACAAGGGGCAAGAAGATCATACAAATAATTCGGTGCTGCGGCAACGCTAAAAGACATATCGCAAAAGTAAAAAATTCGAGAAAACCGGTAAACTTCAGATACAGAGAAAGAGTCAGAATTCTTTGCAACACACTGTAGAAGCAAAGTTCTCAGACTTTATGCAGACTGGGAAGTCAATTAGCCAACAATTTACAGACTGGTGGAAATATACGAACAGATATATCTTGAGCGAGCAGGAGGCGCAGACAACTACATTACATCTGGAGGTCTGTATTTGAAGAACTGAAGTGGAGGGTCACCGGAAAGCTGGGTGACGAAAACAAAGGCCCAGTGGAAATGTAACAACATCAAAGTTTCTGTCGGATTGGAGACGTCAAACCTCGGGCACACACGCAATGACGGCATTTCGCGGTGTCTGTTCATCCATCTTCCAAGGAAGGCGTCGCGCCTTCTGGATCCGGGCTGCAGACACCACGTTCCTTCGTTTCCTTGTTTTCGAGTTTCTCATGATGTAGTTGGGTCGTTCGATAGTTGGGTGCTGACAATCGGGGTTCTGTTCATCGGATTGCCAAAAGTCGGATGCGTCCTCCGCGCATAAAGTTGTGTGGGTAGTGCTTGTCCAATTGTGTAGCATTCTGGAAGTTGTTGAGTTCACTTTTGCCGATCCATGGATCGATGCTAAAGTCGGCGTATGTTTGATCAGGTGGATTTGATTGCTTTTGTGTGTTTCGTTGTGATGTTAGAATTCCGAATGTTATTTGGTTTCTGGGGTTGCGAAAGTTCTGGAAGTGGGACATCTTGTGTGTTTGGTGTTCGTTTGGGTATGATCGTGTAGCTCTGTTTCTAGGTATGGGAATGGGAGATTCATTGTCTTGGGAAGCGAGCTCTTAAGGGTTGAAATCCTCGGTGAGGTTGAGGTTGCCTTGTTCTCTCACGAGGGCAACGGTGGAGTCGTTATGTTCTTTAAATTGCGGGATTAGCACTTTCTTTCATTTAGTTAGTACAGTTCTTCAGCTATGTCGTTTTCTTTCTTCAAGCAGTTGAAGCCCAAGACACCCGCCGAGCTAGTGCGGCAGGTGAAAGAATCGTTGTCGTCACTTGACACGAAGACCATGGGCGACACACGACTCCTGGAGAAATCGCTGGAGGAGGTCGACAAGAATCTGAAGGCGATGAAGGATCTGCTTTTGGGGGATAGCGATACGGAGCCCAATGCTGAGGTTGTTGCCGAGGTCATCCAGGAGATATGCAAGATTGATGTCCTAGAGCTCATTGTGCAGAAGATTCCGACAATGGATTGGGAAGCGCGCAAGGATTGCGTACACATTTGGGGTGCAGTGTTGAGGCAGAAAGTCGGAGCTACACAATGCGGGCTTGAGTATCTGGAAAGTCATACCGAGCTCCTGGACTACCTAGTTTTGTGCTACGAAAATAAAGAAGTGGCTTTGAATTGTGGCACTATGCTGCGGGAGTGCGCCAGGTATGCGACTTTGGCGAAATACATGCTGGAGTCTGTGAGCTTCGAGATGTTTTTCAAGTTTGTGGAGACGCCTAACTTCGATGTTGCATCAGACGCCTTCGCTACATTCAAGGAGCTTCTCACCAGACACAACCCAGTGGTGGTGGCATATTTGTCCTCTCGCTACGCTTCTTTCTTCGCCAATTTCGACAAATTGCTTAGGTCTACGAATTATGTTACGAGGCGGCAATCTCTAAAGCTTCTCAGCGACATTTTGTTGGAGCGCTCAAACTCCGCAATCATGATGCTGTACATTTCCGATGTTCGAAACCTGCGAGTGATGATGACATTGATAACAGATCCTAGCAAAAACATCCAGGCATCTGCGTTCCACGTATTCAAAGTTTTCGTTGCAAATCCACAGAAACCGCCTCAGATCGTCAGTATACTCGCCAAGAACCGTGAGAAGCTGCTGAGATTTCTGGACAATTTCCATATTGACAAAGAAGATGAGCAGTTTGACGAGGAGAAAGAGCTTCTTGTGAAGGAGATCGAGGGATTATCGTCTTTGAATCTTCGAAGTCGTTAGCTGCTTGGCAGTTAATCAGCGATTGGAGTGAAAACCTCCAGGGATTTCGGATTTTGTGTCTTAGCCCTAAAATTTTGGTTTCTGATTTTTTTCCCCATTTCATTAACCTCGAGGGGATTTCAAGGCATGGTAACACTCGATTCCATTTTTGATGTTACTGACCCCTTTTCCAAAACCATAGATTTTCGCTGTTCCTTGAGGGTTGATTTTGCATTGACTCGGATGCAGGTTGTTAAATCACCAAGAAGCAAGCATGTACGTTGGCTTTATTGAGCAGCTGGTACTGGTTAGTTATATTGTATATATAGAGCACAAGGACGATACCAGGTGCGATTTAAAGAAATTCAATTTTAGCATCTTTCTGGACTAAATTTGTGCGCATGATCCTGATGCCAGGGAAAATTGTAACACATTTGGTTCCTAATCACAGTCGGATTATGCTTTAGGGTTGCTTCAAACGTCATGTCGGGATCGTTTTGTGTAATGAGTTCTGTTTTGAGAATTGTTATTCAATTGTATCTATGCTCAGAAACCTAGTTTGGGAGCAGTACCCTTTACCCCAAGGTCATCTGGAACTCAAAGGTCTTAGTCCCAACTATGTAATGTTGTGGCTGCCAATTCTTTTCTTGAGTTCTCTTATTGACAAAGAAGCAATGGATATGGGTGTGATGCACACACTGCGACCTACGTCTTATGGGTCTCATTGTTTGGTTGTGGGAATCCTAGTTCCAGCTTTCCTAAACCAGATGCAACTTCCAGATGTGAAGTAATGTTCACGAATCACTTCGTGAGTTGAATGGAGTTCTGGTAACAAGACCAGCTACGTGTTTGGGAAATATTCGTAAATTGGAATTTGGAAGCTATTTTCGAAGCCACCTCAACCAGAGGGTTCTCGTTGCCATGCGTGGTGATGCCTGAGGCGTTGAGACACGAATCTGACTGCGTGCACTTCAACGAAACTCTACTAGAGTTTATTGGTGCTGGAGTCCTACTTAAGGCCCTGCAGAGCTGGTTCTATTCCTCGTACCTATAGGCTTTTGTTGCTTATTTAGACACTCAGGCGACTTGAACTGTTTTTTTCTTTTTCATGGATACAGCGTGATACGCACTTCCTTTGTGGAATAGCCAGTGATGAACCATGGTGTTCGTCATTCAGATTTTTGCAAATATCTCGATTCTCTCCTCTTTTAGTACTGCGTTTTGCTGATGTATTTTCAGTCAAGTGCTTCGAATTTTGGAAGAATATTACGATTGCAAGCAGTGGATTGCATCCACATTGAATGTACTGCAGTATCGGAGAATAATCTGACAACGAAGTGATAGACGGGTTGGAGCAGATTATAGTGAATGATCAGAATCCCCTGCATGTTTTAGCAGGTGGCTGTAAAATGATACCTAATTTGTTTTCTCTACAAGCAAATCTACTTCCAAGTTCACCAGCAAATCTTTCACTACTACTCAAGCTGCATGAAATGTCTAAATTTACACTATCCAGAGTGACACCTTTATTGTACTTTTTATAACTCTTATGCAAAATAAAATTTAAATTTTTTGTCTTTCCTAACCTCGATGTATGGAAATCTAGACTATAAATCTTAAGATTGAAGTTGTTTGTTTACACCCATTGTTAAGATGGTAAGTGATTCTATTTGTTGATGCAATCCAAGTCAACATCTAGGATTATTGTTTACTAACAACCATTGCCATTTAAGACCATTAGTGTCTACAAGCATCAATACTCATTACAAGCAACAAAATTTTTTAACAAGTTTAAACTTTTCAAAGAGATATAACATCAATTAACTCAAAGGAAATAAATAAATAATAATAAAATCCAAAAGCAAAATAATCTAATGTTATTGTAAATTGTATTGATGTATTATTATATTAAAAAGCACTAAGATAAGAATTATAAGTTCTTTTGTACATTGATGGTATATTTGGTGAATTAAAGTCTAAATCAAGTATACAATTAGTAACAAATGTATATGTAAATAAAATATATGAAAATAAAATATATATAAATAAAACATATGTAAATAAAATATATAAAATATATATATGAAAATACATGAAAATATATTAATAAATTTTATTATTATTATGTATGGATGTCTCCAATATCCAAGTTGGCTTTCTTGAAGGCAATTTAACCACCTTATTTAATGATAAACAACTAACTTCTTTACCACTATTTAAATAACTTATACAGATTTCATATAGTATTTACAATATACTTGTTGTCATACTAAATTCATCATTTTGAAGCTAATCTTATTTTTAGGATACTTGTCAAGGCTTCTTTTTCAAGTTAAAATACCTTCTCACTCTTATAATTTCTTCTACTTTAGAGCACCTGACTATACTAGTTTGAGTATCAAGATTAATATTTTTCTTATCCATTTTAAATTTTGGACCATAATAGATGGCATGGGGGTTGCCTCAACTTCATCTAATATTGCTAGTTTAACAACATGACAATTGAAAGATCCCAAAGCTTGTTCTAGCACTCTTTTTTCATTGTAGAGATAAAAACTTAATTGCCCTTTGTCCGCTTTTTATTTCTTAAAAAGTATGGAATATTTTTAGACAAATATATAAAAAATCAAGTAAGGCTAATTAAATCAATCTCTATAAGAGATTGTGCCATATCACTATGTCTCAAGATGTACTTTTATTTTTAGATACTTTGTAGTCCACTCTATAAGAAGTAGCCATAGCAAATTGCATCTTAATAAATTCTTAGCAAACCAACTTGCTCTTAGCAGTCTTTCTTAATAATTGGAGTCTATTTATAACCACTTAAAGAAAATTTATTATTTTAACCTTCATAAATTTTCTCTACAATATCTTATAAAAGAATAATATGAATAATTCTATAATAGCTAAATCAAATAAGTCTACAATATATGCATTTTATATCAAAAGCAAGTTGCCTTTAAACAAACCACCACTATATGGTGAAAAAAATATTGTATATATATTTAATTTTACTTATTAAAGTAATTTTATTCTTATCTTACTTTGTAGTTTTATATCTAATCTAACAATCTACCACTATTATGGCATATTTGGTCATAAATATTAAAATATTAGAAATATAAATGAAACTAATTTGATTAACATTCTCAACCTTATATTAATAATTTCATTATAAATTGAACCATCATATTTATTTATTACAATTTTAAATATTTCTAGCACTTCAATTTTTCAATTAGTAGATTCTTAAGTAAATCAATGTATGATCTTTTACAAGTCTTTATTTTTATACTATTAAATTTTTATTCTCAAATTAATTAATTAAATAAAAATAGCTTGTATGAATTAATTGATTCTAATTTCAACCTAATATAATTTCCAATAGGATAACCTTTAATCATATTAGATATCTTTTATATTTTAATTTTAGCTAAAAACTTACTTTTTATAATCTATATTATAATAATTAGAAATGTAATCTTTATTTTTAAAAAAAATCAATATATCATGAAAAAAAAATACCAAATTCTTCACCAATTGTAAAAATTTATATTTATAAATAAGACAACTTTTACTTATTAGAAATTGGCATTAAATCCTTTATTTTTTAGTATATAATAATAATATCAATAAATATAGAAATTTCTTTACATCCTTCACAAAAGATACACAATAAAACCTTAAAATGGCATTATCACCTCAAACATATCAAATTCTATTATTTAAATATAATACAAGTCATTGATATGGTTATTGATTTACCTCTACTCAAATCTAGCTTCTCTATTTGTAAAAAATATATTTTTGGTAAATAATCAAAATCAACTTATTCAATTAATTCTAATTTTTTTTAATACAAAGTTTTTGTCAAGAATTAAACTAGGCACAAGATATTGTTTCTTTGCTTTAACAATAGTAGTGAATTTATCTCCAAGAACTTTAATAAGTTTTGTAAATTTAATGCTAATTTATAAACATCTATAACCAAGCTTGAAGCAATAACTTGGACCACAAGAATCAAACTTTGGCCAAATCTGCTAAAAGCATATTCAAAATAGCCAATCTCAATAATTTATTTTGAATTGAAGTAATTACAACAACTAGCTATTTGTAAAATTTTTAATTTATCAAAGTATTTACCAATTTAATATCCTACTAATTATGGACTAGTATCTTTCTTAAATTTTTTTACTTATAATTTTTAATTTTTTTTAATTTTTAATTTAGTCTATATAAATATATATAACTTGATATTAAAAATATAAAACATAATTTTATTGATGGTGTTAAAGATTATTTATTATACGATCCTACTTTATTTTTAACTTTTTAAGCCGCTACATTATCTTTTTTGAAAATAAAGTAATTCAAAGTGGCTTTTTAGTTTTAAATTTAATCTTGTCAAAAAAATTAATAGACTTTGATATTAGTTTTGATCCAACTAGTGTCTTATATGAAAAAATCTACATCATTCAACTTGATGGATATATCAAACCAAGATCTAAATATTAAGTTTATAGGATATTAAAATCTCTATATTGCCTCAACCAAGCCCCTTATATTTGGTATGAATTCTTTTATCACTTCTTATTAAATAAGGCATTCTACAAATGCAAGTTAAATTTAAATATTTATGTGATATAATTATGTAATTTTATATTATTTATAGGTCTTTATTTTGATAATTTTATTATAATCTTGGAGATCAAAGCACATTTTATTTAGAAATTTTTTACTAACTAATATTCAAGGAATTGGATATATTTTAGGTATCTAGATCAAGCATGATCAATTAAACAAGATATTAAACACTACCACAAGATAAGTGTATCAATGGTATTTTAATTGAATTAAATATGGCCACTTCAAACCTAATTTTTACACTTCAAGAAGCCAACAATTGATATTCACCTCATCAATGACATTTTTCTTGACAAACAACAACTCATGAATCAAATATCATAGAAATAAGTTATTGACACCTTGTAACATTTAGTTACTTATACTTATTGGGAAACAAAGTGGGTTGATTACAATAAGATTGTTATATGTTCTTGTAATATCAATATTGTTAATATAATCATATTTTTTTGCTTTTATGACTTTTACATCTTATTTTTTATAAAATATAGATTTATAATCAATCTAGGACTTTAATTTTTATTTCTTTTCTTATATACACCAATAAATAGACATCTAAGATCCTTATTATTACTTCTTTCAAATCTAATAATTATTTTTTTATATAGATTTAAATTTTTAAATTTTTTTAAATTAATGTATTAAAATTTTATAAGTTTTATTATAAGATCAAAAATGTAAGAATGTTAATAGATCCAACTATGGATTTGTATTTATAGAATTATCCAAGCAATGTCTTGTATTTGTCATATTACTTTGTCATTGACAAATACATCATTAAGTTTGAACATATTTTGATTCTAAGAATTATATAAAGAAAATGAGATGGAAAAAATATTAGGAAAATGCCAAGTAAACCAATTTTTAAATAATGAATCAAAGACTTTTCAATATCTTTTAATAATATTTTTATTAAAATAGAGTTGATTAATCACCAAAACATTATTTCTAAATTATAAACCAAAGAAGATAAATATTTATATTAAATATGCATCCAACTCTAGAATTTAAATAAGTATAGATATTTTTGATGTGCCTACTTATTTTGGTAGTTTAAAAGTAATAAAAGTAATCCAAGGATAATATATATAGTTCAAATAAACATATAGTGTATTATTTCAAAACAAAACATTACTTATGAAAGGAAACTAATCACTTTAATATTGATGCCTTTTAACATTAATCTTGCCATCTTATAAATAACAAGACACTTTCTTGCCAAATGCATGTCATAATTTTAGAATCTAATCACTCATATTGAAGGAAGGATTTTATCCTCTAGTTAATACCCCTCAAGTTTAAAAACTATCAAGTGAATAATAGATTGGGGACAAAATCTTCTACTTGGACTAGATATTGTAGATGATAATTTGTGCAATTACATGGCTAAATTTGGAGGTGGTTTTGCAAAAGTGGACATTATTCTATTCAATAAAAACAATTAGTCATTTTCATGACTTTATCCATTTATATATATTTTTTACTATAACTTTTAAAAAACAATTTTATAGATCAACTTTAGGTGAAATCCACAACTTTTAGACCCAATCTTGATGTCCTCAACTAAAAATTTCTAAAAACTATGCTCTATTTTTCTCTTATTCCTTTAACATAAATATAATTTATTGATTTTTATGTTGAAGCTCTCTCATTGACTTTTCAATTCTTTGTCATACTCTTACTCACCCATTCTCCTCCTTTGACACCTCCTAAAGTACCCACAACACATGACTCTATTTACACTTGACTTATTGAATATGGATCAAGACAAGAATAAAGAATGACAGAATATGCTGCTACACAAGGGCCGGGCAGACTTTACTTTCCATTCGAGTCTACATAATTTGCTATTAGAACTGTGCTGCTAGTGAAACTTGCATGATACTCAGAGCGAGTCTCGTTCCATGCCATATCTTTGGACAGAGGATACCTCCACTTTACCTGGAGAGTTTCACAAGCGCTGACTTGCACTCTCACGACTTAGAAGTACATATTTCATACTATCTCGAGGTATCCGTAAAGATAAATCAGCGTACAGAGCCAATCTCAATATGGTGCAATTTGAAAACTGTGCACAACACCATCTGGCAGCCTGTCTGTTCAAATGTAATCCTCTACAAAAAAAAACAAAAAAAAAAAAAAAAAAAAAACCATACTCGCCCCAGTTCTTGAGTGTTGAAAACAGAAACCGAACAAGTTGATTCGAATGATCAGCCTAGCAACACAATCGGTTCATGACATTCTGCTGGAGTCTTTTGGGTGGCCCCTTGGCAGAAAGAGAGAGTGTCCGGGCAACTTTCAAGGCAGTTCCTCACAAGACTAGCACGGAAGTCAGGTAATGTCAGATTCAGAAGAGGAGATGGAATGCTCCCAGACAGATAATTGTCGTCCATGTACAGCTGCCCCAGTCGAACCGTTCCATTGGGTGGGTCCGTTACTTTGAGCGCATAGGAGTAAGGAATGGGCCCATTGAACAGGTTCGACCGCAGAGCAAGCACCGTGAGCTTCTGCAACTCCGCTATAAACTCGGGTAACGTCCCCACAATCTCGTTGAAGCTCAAATCCATAGACAAGAGCTCACTTTTCTCCCTCGTCGACATGTTGTAAGGCTCCACATACGTGAACTGGTTATACGATAAGTTCATCTGTTGCAAATTCGGCATGCTGAAGAGAAACGAGGCTACAGAACCGTTGAGCTTATTCTCCCGCACATCTAGGACCTGGAGAAAGGTTAAATCCTTCAAGTTTTGCGGAAGGGGGCCAGTCAATTGATTTTTGCGCAATGAGAGCAACGAGAGGAGAGGGGGAACGGGAGGCAAGGAGCCGGTAAGGTTGTTGTTGCTTGCGTCAAGGAAGGAGAGAGAGGACATCCCTGCAAGGGATGTAATGCTTCCCGTCAGGCGATTGTTATCCAAGTACATGTAGGTCAAATTCTTCATCTGGTTGAACGAATCTGGGATGGGCCCTTCCACGTAGTTATAAGCAACCGAGAAGAAAGAGAGAGTGGAAAGAAGGCCTAAAGATGCTGGCAATTGCCCACTGAACGCGTTCTTTGAAAGGTCCAGCTGAAACAACTCCCTGCAATTGCCTAAAGTGTCGGGAATGGGGCCGTGGAGGTTGTTTCCAGAGACTATGAGCCGTTGAAGAGCAGTGAGGTTGCCCACAGCAGGTGAGAGGGGGCCCGTGTACCCAGCGCCAGTTTCGAGACGAATCCCTATGATGCGAGAAACGCCGGACACGGGGAGGCTACAATCTATCCCGCAGGTAAAATGGACACTTGCCCGAGCTTCGCAAGGATCAAAAGCAAAGTCCCATGAGCCCATACATGTGGCATTCATAATGGAGGATGCATTCAGCGCCATTTTCACCTGATCACAACAAACAGCGCTTCAGTATCCATATAACTTATGTGTCTTACATTGCACTATATCCACGTAGTGATGGATGCTGCGGAGATGCAAAATTACGCGCTTGTAGCGTCAGATACTTCACTATTCTCAATCTTCGTGTCATCTCAAGAAGGAACTAAATACAAACTTCAAATCTTTCAACTTGAATTATCGGATGAATTTCACAGCCTGTTGCGTGGTGTGGATCTTACCTCTTTCAGAACTTCAATATCTCCAGGATGAGTAATAGCCTGGACATGCATTAAGCTTTGGGTGATAGTAACAAACACCATCACCATTAACAATAAACCCCGCACTGCCCTGGGATGCTTAACTCCTGATTGTTGGCTTCCAGAACCCATTGTGAAGAATGTTTCAAAGACAGGGAGCGTTTCCCCTACCCTTCTCCTATCTTCAAATTGCTTACTGATAACAAAAGCATTCATTAGAATGCAGCTCTGTTGAAAGTCCTTCACATCCTCTTCCCAGTACCTTTCTCAAGCGAAAACTGTAATTTCTCATCATAGTGGCATTTCCACGATCAACTGTAAATGCGATGGCAATGCCAAGACTTGCAAGTAGACGGCATCCTTAGTACCTTCGTCCCAATGAATTAAACCCGAACCCTGTCTGCAACCTCTCAGCAAGACGTCGAATCCAATTCTAAATGTATCCAAATTACGGAGCTACAATCTTCATGCAGAAGTGCACTTCAACCAGTCACTGCTTTCAGCCTCTTGTTGCTCCCTGCTGTCCCATTTCCGCTGATAATAGTTACGCGATTACACCAACTCTGGTACCACTCCAGAATCTTAAATCCCTGAAGCAGACAGAAACAAGCAGCACAGGGTCATAATTCGGACACATCCACGACAGAACAGAAGAGTGTACGAATTTGACATTGGGGCTGAACAAGCCACTCCAACCGAAACCATGATCAAGCTCTGCTGTCCACTCAAAAGAACTACATTGTCAATTTCCAACTAATCACTAGCACGAGATGCTGAACTTCAACGACTCACCGTCCGTTGTTGTATGCTACCGCAATAACTCTCCCCCAAGGGATAACTCCCACCTCTGCACACTCGACGAAAACCCTACCGCTGACGTGCAAACAAATCTCTAGCAGCTTCAAAAATCATAAGCCCCACTCAGACAACCCACAACATGCCATCCCAGTCTCCTAGTACTAGGTTACCCACACCTGCGAACAACCCAACGTAATGCTTCCACAGAGCAATGTGCGCTCACCACCAACTTGTCAGACGGAGGGTGCCATCACTGCCACAGACCACCTCCAGGCTTCGTGCATGCTCTGCTGCAAATTGTCGGACTCCCACCGCCTCCAGCAGCAATACGATTCTCTGTCCCTCTGCGCTGAGGTTTACCCTATTGCAGGCCTCCACAGATGACGCCAGCAACCTCGCATGCCGAGTCGGTGCCAGGCTGCGGAATTCCAGCTTCCTCTTGTGGGAGTGGCCATCTTGTCCTAGATCCGAGTTTCCGCATCGGTTGCAAGCTGTGCGAGATCAAGCATGGTGCGAGTGGAGAGCTGAAGCCGCTCATCGGCGCTGCCTGATTTGGCATAGCTGGGGATTGGGGGTGGCTCTGCTGACTAGGCTTGCCACCTGTTGTTCTACACTGGTCCAGCGCGGCGCCGAGCCCCACTGACGACTCGGCAGCTTGGCAACGCCTCTCCTCTATCGCTTTCGCTTACTATGTCGTATATTAAAATCGTATGTGTTGTGTATTCCATTTTGTAACGTCTTATCTGTATTTCCTTATTGAAGTCCCTTCTGGATGATAAGTAGAATGGAGGTTTTTTCTATTTTTCTGTTTTTCTCATGCTTACATCGACGTAAATAAGAACTGAAGTATGACTCTGATAACTCACAATAATTTTATTTAAAATTAGAAACCGTGACATTAAACACAAATTAATAAAACGCCTTGTATTGATTCTACTTGTTAAACGACATGCAATGACATACGGAAACGAAGCAAAGCTTTCCAGGAAGACAGAGCCGAAGGAATCCAACCATATCGGCCAGACCTGCAGGAAGGAGAAATAAAAACCACTCCCGGTGGGACTCGAACCCACAATCCCCTGATTAGAAGTCAGATGCCTTATCCATTAGGCCACGGGAGCAGGTGACTTCCTGATGAAAACTGCTCTTCACAACCATTGACGACTATTTTATTTATATTTACAACTGCGACGAACAAAGATCTCTCAAAACGAACTCTATTTTGATGAAAAATAAAATACATCGATGAAATACTCTCTATTCCGAGAATTGCAAGTTAGTAGGCTTCCTACATTGCAGATCCAGATTTTCACGAATGCTACAAGATTTTCTCCGAACAATTCATGGAAAGCCTTCCTACTGCAACGGAGTCTCGCTCAGGCTTGTTGAGTGATATCTGCATAGGAGAAAATAGACACTACATAATCAGGATGTTATTTTGTACCCCTGTCAAGAGAACAGCTAATTTTCGTGGTCTAATCCAAGCTGGTGAAGCGACAATTAACACAGTTCCTTGTTTGCGTGACAGAAGAATAGATGTATACCAAAAGAATATCTTCGTCTGTGCCAAAGGCTTTGCGAGCTTCATCTAGTGCATCCAATGAAATCCGCTCACTCGTGCTGTACAGAAAAGAAAGTTCTATCAGCAACAAACCAGAAGCTTGACTACGTTGTTGTCGTGAAAAGATCAAGGATGGAATGTCTGGAGAAGGGGTGGAAATTACCTGCCGCTTGCTGGATCTCGTATTTCAAACTCATCCGCATCCATGTCATATCCACATATCACAACGTAATGACCTACAGCATCAACATTAACATCAACAATCGTTTTGTTGTGGGAAACCACCAAATGTTACGAGATAAACCAAAGCATCACAAGATACCTTAGAGTATCTTACCGGTGTATCCTGTGTTGAGACCACAGCAGTCTGCAAGGCAAAGCTCGTCCAACCATGGGTGACTGTGCAAATACGAACCAAATCAACTACATAAGTTCAAGTTGTATTTATGGGTACATCACCTCGCATTCTTTCAACAATCTTGTGCATCAAACGCTGCTATAGTTTCCACAAAAACCCAACTGCCCGTAACATGCTTCTTTGTATCATACTATTTAAAGAAAATTTTATCCAAATATGAAAAGTCGGCCATGACAAGTACCTAAGCTTGCGCTTGTCAACTAAAGCAATGGCCAAAAATCCACCGGACAAAATCATTAGTGAAAGTTCTTCACCAGTTATTGATCTCCACTGCACCAAAGAGAGAACGTAGTAAATCAGAATGTGAAGACGTACATAAAAATTTGCACACATCAATTACGTACCATGCAGGAGAAGCAACGAATTAGTGTACCTGCACTCGGATGCCAACTTGAGGAGCCTTCGCAAAAAGCATATTGACGCGTTCACCATCTTCTTCCATATTTCCCTGCATCCATGGATGCATGATACATCCACCATTATGTCAAAAGCATATTACACTGCACACAAACAAAATCAGTCAATGTATAAGTGCTCTCACTTAAGCACAATACTAACCACCCACATAAATACAGCGAATAAAATTTGTATCGCATCCTTATGAAAGTGCTTTGAGATATCAAAAAAGTAAGGCAAATTACTTGGTAAAAGGTTTCAACTGCAAAACTAGGATTGGCTCCGATTGTGACAGTTAGAAACGCCACATCAACCTTAAAATGCCGCAACAAGTGAGCTAGGTCCACTGTCCATATGCTGTACCATAGCAGAAATGAATATTAAACAGCTTCTACCCACAAACATACACACGACTTTCTGAGGAGAATCCAGCAGAGCCATTGCACATCTCATTAGGCAAAATAAACAAACGATCGAGGAAGCAAGTATCATTGCGATTGTCACTCTCAGTCGTCAATCTAATTCTGACGTGTTCAAAAAATTGGTGCTGTAAAAATACAAGAATGCAAGGATTATTGCGCCTACAACAAATTATTTTATTCGCATCGCTACAAGACCTCAGTTCTTTATACTGATGGCTTGTCTATTTTAATGATTAGTTCTCGAGATTAAGGAGCCATACCTCGTGGTTTGACACAATTGGCTCAAATACTTAAGATCACAGCCCTGAATACCCAAGAATTTCAACACCATCAAGACACATGCCAACCCGCAGTCCCAATTGCAAAGCTGCCGCACGTGTGGAACCTGCAGGATACCACCCCTTTCAATACACATCTCTTGCACTTTCACGTAAAATCCCTGCAAAATTTCTTCTTATGATCCCTTTTCTGCTAATAATTTTTTTTAGGAGCCCAGTATTTGCAAAACCAACACCAACATAGACCCTAACCTGAATGGAGCGGGTGCGAGGAACAGGCGTACTGAGGTCCATCAATGGCGTCGGCGGCGTACTCCACACGTTAGATTCAATAAGCGATGCCGCTACCCACCCACTACTTGCACTCTGGCTCACACTTTGGCTGCTACTAGAAAGCCCGTTGGTTTCAGGCGCTGGGCGAGGCGGCCTGACCCGGGTAGCCCGCCCCGCCACGGCGATCTCCATGGATGCAAACTCGGGGGCCAAAGAGGGGAGCCCACAACTAATCTATCTCAGCAAGCCCTCCTCCCCGCGCAAATCCTCAGAACATCTCAAAACGCAAGACGCTTAGCAACCCCTCAAATTATGCCTCGGAACCCTTCCCCCTCCTCGTCCTGCTCCGGCTCAGATGCTGGCATACATGACTACACGCACGCCAACTGCCTACTGAACTGGATACCCCACGACCCTAGAACAGATTGCCGCTCGCAGCAAGCATGGTGCACGAGCAGCAGCAAGCGCGTGCGGCATTCGCAGGCGGCGCGTAATGATGGTGGCAGATTGATGGGGTGTGGGCCTGATTCTGCTCCTTCGGCAACATGTGCGCAATCTTTTTCTTCTTCTTCTTCCCGTGCCATTGCACATTCTTCTTCCTCGTCTTCTTCTTCCTCTTCCGATTCTCCTTCTTCGTCTTCCTCTGTTCTTCATGGCTGACTTTCTTGTGGGAACGATGCCCACGCCCACCACCACGGCGGATGCCCCTTCTCCGCGGGCACAGGTGGCTGTGCAGTCCCTTACCGCACCCGTGGCTTCCCGTCCTATTTGAGCCTCGCGGATTCTCAACATGAAGCTCTTCTCAAGTAATATATATATATATATATATACATAAATATTTTGATAAATGAATTCTATGTATCCTATCAAAAGAACATTGTGTTCAAGATGAAATAAAACAATTGTTATACATGTATGTGTGTGTATATATATATATATATATATACTGCGTGTGCATGCACTCCCACTTAGTTTCAATTTCTGAAATATTTTATTATTAATATTATTATATAAAGTTGAGTTACAATTATAAAGTTTGACAAGATAAAACTTATTTTCTCTTGTCAAACTTCACTAGCCATTGAATGTCTTTTTCTGTTCTAACCATTTGATTTTTTATGAAGCATATTGCAAATGATTTTGCCCAATTAGTATATATATTAGCACATAATTTTACTCATGTGTATTGACTTATTTTTCTTTATCTTAAATAGTACTTGGTTGGTATGTTAAATGTTATGATATAACATGCATCTTCAACTCTTTAGTAAATCCTTAGAAAACAATTTTTAAAATCAGAATTAAAATATCATTTGTTCATTGATGTAAAGTTTAAAATGGTGCCGTCTTTTACTGTTCACTTTTACGTATAACCCATACCATTGGCATTGAAATAAGTACACTTTGTCATTTTCAATGCTAATGTGCTTAAAGACTTACATACCAATGCATTGTTGCTTCTAGTGTAATACAATCAATTTGATCTGACACATGACCTTAGAAGATGCAAAATTTATCCAAAATTGTTAAAAACTAATTTCAGCAAACAAAAACATTTCTCCAATTTCAGCCGCTACATGTAAAAGAATGATCTTAAAGGGATTGTTAGAAAAGATTTTCAAATACCACATGTAAAAATAAAACAAAATAAAAACAATTTTAAATAAGTAATCCTGCGAAACAATTAAACCAGAGTTGTAAATTTTCCTAGTAGAGGCCGTTATCATCTTCGATGTTAATTCTTCCGACCTTCTATATTATGTAGATATGAAGATTGAAAATCAGATGTGTATATATATATATATATTGTACAAGAATCAAATGAATAGTAGAAGATAGAAACCAAATAAAACAAGACCAGAAAGTAATTAAGCATTATAGCAAGTGCAACACATAATGACTACAACAACAAGCAATTACAACGCACAACAAATTCAACAAAAACGATGACGAGCAAATATGAGCAAGAAGATTAAAAGCAAGAAGACAAGCTCGGCAAGCACAAGAAAAAAAGGCCACATACAAGAAATCTAGTCAGTCTTACACAAACAAGAAGAACACAGCGTTGAATACAAGCAAGAAGATTTGTGCCGCCAATATGAGCAACAAGGCCTTGAACAAGAAGGTCAATGTGTCGAACACGACCATGAAGATCATGAGCAAGAATACTACCACAGCCAAGAGGATTAGCGCAATGCAAGGAGACTAGCATGGCGAGCACAACCAAAAAGACAACGAGCAAGAACACCACCACAGGTGAGAAGATCATATGCAACAAACTCGACCACGAAGATCAACAAGGCGACAACCAGCAAACATAACCACAAAGAGGAGAAGAAAACATGAAGAATATGGTTTCGACGACGAACAACAGCAGGAGTGCAAACAAACCGCAAGAAGGAACCAAACAGGACTGCCATAGGAGAGGATGCATGCTGCAGAAGATCATGTAACAAACGTACTATAATGGATATGTCAAACGTATTTAAAGAATAAAAAACTCAACATGATTTTTTATGCACCTTTCTTCAAAAAGTGTCAACGACATCCTAAAGCCAAAATAAATGTGGTGTTCCAAAATAATGATTGGAACTTTGAACATTCTGGTCAAAACTATCTATAAGAAAGAAATGTTTTGTGTTTTCATATTAGTATATTGTCTGTTTATTTTTATTTTATTTTTTAAAGTATTGGTGAAAAGCTAAGGGTTATCAAAAGTGGTGGTAACTTGAAACAACAAAGTGGTGTAATTTCTCAAGAAATTCCCAATGTTTTTATGAATTTACTACAATAGAACAAGAAAATATTTTATCAATATTTATGTCACAAGCCACATTAAATAAGATATGAAAGCATTAAGTTTTATAAGAGATACTAATACAAGTCAATTCTATAAATGGTTGTTAAAATATGGTGTTATATAATACTATTGTGTATAAAATAAAATTTTAATTTATTTTAAAACAAACCAACATTATGACATATTTTTTGATATTATTAATTTCAAATCTTTCTATTAAAAGTATAGTTATTTTTTATTATTATAATATTTAAAAGAGATATTATTAGATATTTTAATAAATACTAATAAATATTTTTAATAAATATTATTAAAATATAAAAAATTATATCTATATATATATATATATATATATCTCAAAAAATTGATGTATTGATATTATTGTTGAATTATTAAAATTAATATATCTATTAAAAATGACATAATTCTTATACAAAAATAAAAGTATTGGAATTTTAAAAATATTATTTATAACAAATAGAAATTTGGTTTTTACTTTAATTTATTAAATATCAAAAAGGCAATGGTCTTCTAGAATGTATATCTTAAGATTTGTCCTATGAGGTGCATCTTATAGTTTGTTGGCATAATTTAGGTTGCATTGTTGAGTTGAAAATAGTTCAATATATTTAGGATATAATTGTAATACTCACAAAAACATAATATAATCGGGTGTTTTTTTTTTTTTTTTTTTTTTTTTTTTTTTTCCTCCTCCAAAGGCACGGTAGGAGCTATAGTGTTATAATATAGCTATAGGATAAAAGAGAAAAAGAAGATTAATTATAGAAGAGCTTAATTGAAGACTTAGTAATAAAATTACTTTAGAAAACATAAGAAAAAGATAGAGAGGTAGTATTTTTTTTTTTTTTTTTTTTTTTTTTTTTTGTTAATACTGCCATTTTATAAAAAAAGGCTTATATTTACTTTGAAGGACTATAAACAAGACAAAATAAAGTAGATTAATAAAAATAATATTATAGACATCTTTAGATAAAAGCAAAGAGTAGCTTTTAGCAAAAATTACTTGGAAAAATCTTAGATTGATACAGCTAAAGGACCAATTGTGAACCAAGATCAAAATCAAATCCCAAGGCACAAATTGTGTGCTTACAACAAAAAAAACGGATTTTTTTTTTATTGATTAAAGATTGGGATTAGGAAATAAACTTGATATGATTTATTTTTTTTAGCATTAATTTTGAGGTTTTTGAGTTTGTAATGGCTTTGTGAGAGCTATATAATGTCAAAATTCTACTTGAATAACTTTGGTTCTTAAAAAATAAAGGAGTTTACATTTTGGAGAATTTTATGAGTTTTATAGTAGATCTAGAGATGAAATTTTTTGGATATTATTGAATATATTTGTATTGGATATTTTTTATAAATTTGAACTTAATTAAATAATTATTTCAAATGTTATTAGAATTCAAATGAATTAGAATATCAAAAATTGGATTTTAAGAATTAATGAGGATTTTTGTGATTTTGAATAATTTGCCAATTAGATTGGAATAAATTATTTTAAAATTGATAGTTGACTTAATTTCCGACAATTATGCAAATTTTTAGAATAAGTGAATGGTACAAAAAGAAGCTATTGATACTGAAAGATTGATATCAAGGTTGGAGAAGATGTCAAGGACACGAACTAATATAGATGCATAAATTAATAAAAACTATATCAAATGAAAATAACAAGATAGAAATAAAGAAGTATGTATATTCAAGAAGAAACTAAAATGGTTATTGCCAAAGATTAGAAAATATATGAGACTCTTGAACTAGACTAGGAGCAAGAAAGGAATTGATAAGAGTGAAGAAGGCTTTATTCTTGTCTCTATAAATACTATCTATCTAAGAGCTACATAGCGGCATTCTATAGGACCTTTTACACATGTCTAATTTATAAGATAGATATCAAACTTACAAGACAAGTTTCTTACATGTACACCACGTACTTAGCTTGTTCTACAAGCTACCAATATGTGCGACACATGGCTAGCTTGTTGACCAAGTTTCTAATCTATCAATCACCTATAGACATGTATAAAGATGATTTTGCATCTATGAAGCTTCTACAAAGCTTCTTTATAAGATATTATCAAATTAACTTATTTTATCTACTTCTATTAATTAAATAATTATTGAAGTAAATCTTATGTTCGTGATATTATCTCCCTTTCTAAAGACGAGTTCCATGAGGAGCGGTGATTACATATTGAGGAAGTGTAGGATACGTTGAATTGTGCTTGCTACATATTCTGATTTTTGTTCTCTTTGAAGGTAATTGATAGGTTCTTTTAGCCATCGATAGTGTCACATATTAGGGCGAGAGGACCACCTTGTTATTTGATCATTATTGAGGCCTTCATAACTTCCTTCAAAGAAAACATTTGGAACACCATTAGGAATACTTCCTACTTTTAAAAGTATTACCAAATATCAAAAATCTCTTCTAAAGTCGTAATATCAAACACGTTGTATTTTGCCATCAATCCGAAAAAAAACATGTCGTTCTTGAAGGTCTTCATATCTATTCTATTGTCTTGAAGGTTGTGATAGTCGTAATGTCTCGTCTGATAAGTCAACAAACAATGGTTCTTGAGCAAAATTTATTGGTTGTTGATCCTCCATCTCTTTAGTATAAACAAATTTAAAGAAATAGCAAACAATGATACAAGATAGAATAAAATCTCTATATAACCTGCTTTACTTTATATCAAAGATTTTCTTAATTCTTTATCTTAATTTTGATGGATATTGTCGATGAAATGCATCAACTTTTATTAATGTATTTGCTAGATTCCTAGATGGCTCCCATATACATTTACTAATATTGTATCTGCGCCAATATACAAGATATTCCAGTCAATTTTAATACTACTTTGAATCTAAAATCTCTTCTATCTCAAATTCTTCATTGTTGTCCAATTCTATAGGAGGTTGTGGCATTTGTCTTCTTCCTTGTATATCCACTATCTTGTATGGCTTGAATAGTGATACATGAAATATAGGTGTCAAGGACATACTTGTTAGATACCTTCTAAAATATTCTAGAAGTTTCCTAGAACTCTCTAGAACCTTCCACAGCCTTCTAATATCTTTCTAATTAGTAGAAGTTACTTGAGAAGCTCCCTAGTTGGAGGAAGCTGCTTGAGAAGCTTCCTAGGTAGGAGTATATATTGGAGTCGAGGCTGAAGAGTTCTTCAGTCTAGACAACACATCTCTTGGAGCTCTAGCTCACCTACTTGGTGTTGTTTTTGTATTCATTTGATTAATCCAATTCTTGCTAGTTCTTCTTGAATTTCTTGTTTAGATTTCAAGTCTATATTTTGTATCAGTGACATTAATCCAGTTCCTGCCAATTCTTCTTGAACTTCTTGTTTAGACTTCAAGTCTATATTTTATGTCCGTGACAGTTTATCGAGACTACTCTCACCTTGAATATCAGAGCTAATTCTTTCTTGTTGGAATGTGGATTATTCCTCTTCTTGAAGGTACACTAGTATTTTAGAGGTTGCGGATTACCCTCCTCTAAATTGATATCTTTTTGTCATAATATTGGAGTCTTATTCTTCTTGGAGAGAGCGGATTATTCCTCTTCTTGAAGGTCTTAAGGCGTTTTAGACGTTCTGGAGTACCCTCTTTTAAACCAATATTTCCTCCTAGTAGAAACAATTACTTCCTTTCTCTTAGAATGGTTGGAGGTCAAGACATTAATATGAGTGAAAGTTTGGAGTCCAAGATGGATGCCATTATGAATGTTCTTGCTACGTTATCAGAGAGAACTACGGTGATGGAAGGAGTCTTTGCAAGACTTCATAATGATGGAGCATCCGGAATAGCACAATGTGGGCTTCATCAGCCTCGAGCTTCTACACCAGAAGAAGAAGATTTATCTATGGTTCAACGAGAACCATTACTTCCACAACGAAAAGAACCTCGAATTAGCCTTTCAGACAAGTTTGATGGCAAACGCTCCAAGTTTCGAGGTTTCATCAATCAAATCAAATTAATAACAGCTCTACAACCCGAACGTTATCCGACGGAGGAATCACGCGTTGGATTGGTTGGAACTTTGCTTACGGGACAAGCTCTATCATGGTTTGCTCTTCTATTTGAAAAAAGATCACTGATTTTGAACAACCTTGAGACTTTTTTGGAGGCATTTGCAGAAGCATTTGGCGAGCATGACAAGGCTCAATGGGCTACAACAAAAATTTGATCGCTATGACAAGAGACTCGCTCTGCATTAGTCTATGCATCAGATTTCAGGTAATTGGCATCCAACATCAACTAGGTTGAAGAAGCATTGATGAGCCAATTCTATTGGGGTCTAAGGGACGACATGAAGGATTTTTTGTTATCTCTTCCTGATCCACGAACGCTCAACAAAGCCATTAGCCAAGTTGTAAAGTACGATAACCGCCTATTTCAACATCGCCAAGACCAATGCTCTAAACAATATACAAGTCATCATAGCGCAATTATATCAGCAAGTAGCCTAAATTCACAAGTGGAGATAGAAGACATGCAGATTGATGCGGTACATGTCAAATCCCTTACTTTAGAAGAAAAGAAGCAGCGTATGGAGAAAGATTTGTACTTTTATTGCGGTGGAGAAGGCCATAGAGTTGGAAACTGTCCGAAGAAGCAAAATGGATGCAGCATCAAGAATTAAGGTGCAATTGTTCAGGAAAATGAAGATGCCCAACTACAATAGGAACCGTGCGGCTGGACAAATCAAAACCAGGTTCCTCTCTTTCTACTCAACCTGCTCGTTGTTTTACAATTCCTTTATCTTTTGGTCCTGAAAAACTAAAAACCTTAGCCTTATTAGATTCAGGAGCATCTACTTGTTTTTTAGACCAAGAATTTGCTAAACGTCACAAAATTCCATTAGTACAAAAATTTAAACCTGTTCACGTAGAAGTAATAGATGGACGACTTTTATTATCTGGTAGTGTCACCTATGAATCAGAACCTATAGAAGTGACGTTTAAAGACCACAGTAATTATATTGTTTTCAACATTATTAGCATCTCGTCAAATCCTATTATTCTTGGTCTTTCTTGGTTGGAAAAATATAATCCATCCATAGATTGGAGGTTGCGGAGGATAACATTTCCCATAGAACAACCTGAGGACAAGCCTGGAAGAAGACCCCAAACCAAAAAATCCTTGTTCATTGGAGCAAGAACGTTTATAAGATCATGCAAAGAAGGCACACCATTAGTCATTTATGCGGCTCCAACTAGTGGAGAGCAGATTTCAACAACAGGAATACCGGAACAATACAAGGATTTTCAAGACGTGTTTCAAAAGAAGAATGCTGACATGCTACCAGAACATTGACCATATGATTGTACCATAGAATTGCAAGAAGGAGCACAACCGCCTTTTGGCCCAATCTACAACTTATCGCAGACGGAGTTGGCTGAGTTGCGGAAATACATTGACGAGAACCTAGCCAAGAACTTCATTTGTCATTCAAAATCGCCAACTGGGGCACCAATCTTATTTGTGAAGAAGAAGGATGGCTCACTACGGATGTGCGTGGACTATCGAGGTCTCAACAAGGTGACAAAGAAGAATCGCTATCCATTACCTTTGATCTCTAGTCTTCTGGAATAACTTAGACGTGCAAAGATCTTTACAAAGATTGATCTAAGGGGAGCTTACAACTTTGTACAAATCAAAGAAGGAGACGAATGGAAGACAGCTTTTCATACAAGATATGGTCATTTTGAGTATAATGTCATGCCATTTGGTCTTACCAATGCTCCAGCGGTTTTTCAACACATAATGAACAATATTTTTTGAGAATATCTGGATGATTTTGTTGTCATTTATCTGGATGATATCTTGATATTTTCTGAGAATGAAGAAAAGCATAAGAAGAACATTTGTTTGGTACTTGAAAAACTACGCAAGCGAGGACTCTACGCCAAGTTGGAGAAGTGCTAATTTCACCAAACTAAGATGGAATTTTTAGGATTTGTTGCGACTATGGAAGGCTTAAAGATGGATCCCAAGAAGGTGGAAGCAATTGTGTCCTGGGAAGTTCCAAAGACGGTTAGAGACGTACAATATTTTCTCGGCTTTGCTAACTTCTATCGAATCTTCATCAAGAATTATTCTCAAGTTGCTGCTCCATTCACTCGATTAACATGTAAGGATAAGCTGGAATGGGGACCTCTAGCAGAAAAAGCATTTCAAAATCTTAAAATGGCATTTACTACGGCTCCAATTTCGGTACATCCAAACTTTGCAAAGGCTTTCTATCTAGAAATCGATGCTTTGGATTTTGCTTTAGGAGCCATACTTTCACAAATGGGCATCGGCAATAAGCTTCATCCGGTTGCATTCTATTCATGGAAGTTTTTTGCGGCTGAGATAAACTACGAGATTCATGATAAAGAACTCCTTGCTATAATGGATTCTTTCCAAGAGTGGCGTCACTTCCTCAAAGGAGCTGCGTATCCGATGACCATATATACGGATCACAAGAATGTGGAATATTTCATGTCTGCTCGTGTTCTAAACCGTTGTCGAGGTAGAGAGAATTTGCCTTAAGAAAGCGCTGGGCTTCTAGCTATCACTAATTTCTCAATCAAGCTTCAAAAATGAGAAAAATTCAAAGTTTATATATATATATTTTTTCTTTTTGAGAAATTACATCAAATACATAAGCCTCAAGTAACTAACAACATCCAAAGTGTGATAAAATCCTCTAAAACCTTATATATCTTTATGTGGAAATTTTCTTGAACTTCAACATCTCATATCTCCTGATCCGACCATCCAAACATAGTAAAATTTTACATGAAGTACTGATATATTCTTATTAACCTCTACAACAAATTTCAACTGCAAATTCATTGCAAATCTTGAGATATCTTGAAAATCCTAACAGTCGCTTCAAACCCTTGTCTTTTTACACCCGCATACAAATTTCTTCATATCTCACAAACTATAAGCTCAAATTCCATGAAATTTGTATGTATAGCTTTTTAACACAAAATGTCACATTCTCCAAGAAGTTTAAGCCAAAATTTCGTCTGAAAACTCAAGTTATGGCTCAAAGCATAACTATTAACAACACGGTGTGCTTACTGCCTTGGAATTGGATGCGCTGTCTTCAACTCTTCATATCTCCTTCGTCTAAACTCAAAACTTAAGAATTCCTTCATAACAGACGTAGATCTTGAAATCACCTTTCCAACCGCACCGTCCGATCTCTAAAAGCCTCTATACAACTCCGCGAAATCCCAAAAGAGTGACAGTATGTATGAAATCCACTCTTTAACTTTGAACAAGTATAACTTCTTCACCCTAACTCCAAATCGCCTAAAATTTCCTCTCAAACTATACCCAAAACCCTAAAATTTACAACCCTACCTCTGAAATTGCAAATCCCCCTTTTGAAGTCGCCGAAAAACCCTTGTTAAGGTCGCGGGCAGCCTCC
This sequence comes from Physcomitrellopsis africana, assembly GCA_036785485.1. Lineage (NCBI taxonomy): Eukaryota > Viridiplantae > Streptophyta > Bryopsida > Funariales > Funariaceae > Physcomitrellopsis > Physcomitrellopsis africana. The sequence continues at coordinate 48,458 of JAWRVF010001023.1, forward strand.
TCAAAGCCCATTGGGCATGGTATTCGACCAATAGGGATGAAGTTCCCTATTCCTTGCCTTCATCCGACCATGGCTTGATTTCATCCCTCCCAATTAGCCTCTTATTAGCTTAAATTTTCATCCTTAAGTCCCCACCTTCTCTCAAGGCTTCATACTAAACATTTAGATCTTATAATTTTTAAATACCATAACTAAAATAAGTAAAATAAAATAAAATAAAGTTTCTTCTATCAACCATTTTTAATTTAACTTACTAACCATTCTAACACACATCTAGATTCATAAACATATAATATATTTTAACTAATTTTTACATACTGTAAGTAATTATAGTATGACACCGTCGTCAAGCTCGATGGAATATGTCGCTATCTAGATTTGACTTCGTTATTACTTATCGGCATGGAAAGCAGCAAGGACTATCCGATGCCTTATCAAGAAGATCATATCTTGCGCCAAAGATTGGAGAAGCAACACTTGATCAACAGTGTACGACATTATTAAAGCCAGAGCAATTCAGGATTTGTATTGCTGTGGTGCCAATTGATGCTGACTTCCTCAACCAGGTACGTGCTGCAATCATTGAAGATCCAATAGTCCTTTATATTAAGCAACGTATCAATGATCACAAGTTCAAGGTTGAAGGAGATCTCTTATACTTTGAGGAGCGATTGTATATCCCAAAGGGGCCAACACGACTTTGAGTCCTTCAATCTCGTCATGACTTTCCAACTGCGGAACATTTTGGATTCAAGAAGACCTTGGAATTCATTTCTTGAGATTTCTGGTGGCTCCAAATGTCGAAGGATGTGAAGGATTTCGTCCTCTCTTGTGACATTTTTTCAAGATCCAAGAACCCTCGACATTGCTCTTATGGACTTCTACAGCCATTGTCCATTCCGTTGTCGGGATAGAGAGAATCTGCCTCAAGAAAGCGCTGGGCTTCTGGCTGCCACTAATTATTCAAGCAAGATTCAAGTATAATAAAAACCCCCAATTTTATATAAAAGAGATCTCCATAGGGCTATTACACCCAATACACAAGCCTAATTTCCTCAAACCACTCAAAACATAACAAAATACTCTAAACCCTCATTCTCCCGTAGGAAGGGAATTTTTCCCAAACTTCAATAACCCATAACTTTTAATCCAACCGTCCAAAACTACTCCAAATTTACATGAAGTACTGATATATTCTTCACAACTACCACCACAAATTTCAACCGTTGATTCATTATCGATCTTTAGATATCGCCAAAACCCTAGCAGTAGCTTTAAACCCTTGTTTACAAACACCCGTGTACTAAATTCTTCATATCTCACAATCTAAAAGTCCAAATGCTATGAAACTTTGATGTATAGCTTCTTAGCATAATAATACACCTTCTTGGAAATTTTTAGACAAAAATTCGTCCAAAAACTTAAGATATGGCAAACCCCATCACCATCAACAAAATGGTCTACTTACTGCCTTGGAATTGGATGCGCTGTCTTCAACTCTTCATATCTCCTTCGTCTAAACTCAAAACTTAAGAATTCCTTCATAACAGACGTAGATCTTGAAATCACCTTTCCAACCGCACCGTCCGATCTCCAAAAGCCTCCGTACAACTCCGCAAAATCCCAAAAGAGTGACAGTATGTATGAAATCCACTCTTTAACTTTGAACAAATATAACTTCTTCACCCTAACTCCAAATCGCCTAAAATTTCCTCTCAAATTATACCCAAAACCCTAAACTTTACAACCCTACCTCTGAAATTGCAAATCCTCTTTATGAAGTCGCCGAAACCCTTGTTAAGGTCGCGGGCAGCCTCCTCAAAGCCCATTGGACATGGTATTCGACCAATAGGGATGAAGTTCCCTATTCCTTGCCTTCATCCGACCATGGCTTGATTTCATCCCTCCCAATTAGCCTCTTACTAGCTTGAATTTTCATCCTTAAGTCCCAACCTTCTCTCAAGGCTTCATACTAAACATTTAGATTTTATAATTTTAAAATACCATAACTAAAATAAGTAAAATAAAATATAATAAAGTTTCTTCTATCAACCATTTTTAATTTAACTTACTAACCATTCTAACACATATCTAAATCTATAAACATATTAGGCATTTTGAGTGGATTTTACATACTGTAAGCAATTATAGTACGACACCGTGTCGTCCATGGTCTTCAGCTTCTATGGACTTTATTACAGATCTGCCGCCATCAAATTCATTTGACAGCATCTTTGTTGTGGTGGATCGACTTATGAAGATGGCACATTTTATCCCTTGCAAGAAGACATCGTCAAGCGAAGGTACAGCAAGGCTCTTCGTTGATAATGTGTATCGATATCATGGTCTACCAGATGATATCGTGTCGGATCGAGGAACCTAATTTGTATCAAAGTTTTAGAGATCTTTTTTTAAAATATTGAAAGTGGATATCAAACTTTCTTCGGCATTCCATCCTCAAACTGATGGCCAAACGGAATGGGTGAATCAAATTTTGGAACAATATTTACGATGCAGCATCAACTATCAGCAAGATGATTGGACCGCATATCTACCGCTAGCTGAGTTTGCATATAACAACACCCTTCATGCGTCGACTCAAAAAACACCATTCTTTTCCAACTATGTGTACCATCCGAAGCTTGATTTATTGAGTCCGTCAGCGAATAACAACCCAATAGTTGAAGGATTGGTGCAGCAGCTATCAGAGCTTCAAACCACATTGAAGCTTCAATTGCAAATTGCCCAAGAGTCTTACAAAGCATCCACGGATAAATTTTGAAATCAGGCACCTAATTTCAAGATTAGAGATAAAATATGGTTGCTTCAATGGAATATCAAGACCAAGCGGCAATGTGATAAGTTGGACTATCGGAGATTGGGACCATTTGTTATCCAAAAGCAGATCAATCTTGTGGCGTACCGCTTAGAGTTACCAACTGCTATGAAGGTACACCCTATCTTTCATGTTTCCCTATTAGAGCCTTATCGAGAATCGTCTTTTCTTGAAAGAGTGCAATGTCTGCCACCTAGTATAAAAATTGAAAACAACGAAGAATATGAGGTAGAAAGGATATTAGATTCACGACGAAGATGGAATAAATTAAAGTACGTTGTGCATTTAAGCGGCTACAATATTAATGAAAGAACATGGGAACCGGCCAAAAATTTCGCCAATGCATCGCAAAAGGTACGAAAATTTCATCGACAATATTCTAATAAATCAAAAGCTGGCCATTAACAAAGCATGAAGATGAAGCCTTCTCTGGAGAAATGAATAGAAAAGGGATCCAGGTCTTATCAAAACATAACTTGTTGTATTTTGTAGTATTAAGATATCTAATATCAAGGTGTATTTAGATATGGCTAGTGAGAATGTAGATATTGTACTAGTGATACCATCTCAATCAAATAGCTCATGGCGTCAACCTTGAGATGAAGAATTAGAAGAACCAAGAAGATGTTGAAAAATACGAAGCAGTAGATCACTTGTAATTGTCTTTGAAGTTGAACTAGCTCATGCAAGTAGTGGGAAAGTGATATTTTCAGGTCGTTTCCACAATGAAGATACAGAAGTCTAGGCATGGTCTCAAGTGGAAGGTGTTTGTCATTATTGGTGGCTACAAGGGCCCATGAATCATCTGCCTCGTAAAGGATAGTTGGAGTATATTGCAAAGACAATGCGACAAATTTTTGATTTCCTATATTTGTAAGTATACATCTTAAATGGCTTCTCACAGACCTCAAAGCTAGAGGAGGAGGTGATGTCAAAGACATACTTATTAGAACCTTCTAGAACATTCTAAAAGGATCCTAGAACTCTCCAAGATCTACTAGCATCTTCCAAGTTAGTAGAGAAGTTTCTTAGTTGATAGAAGCTACTTAAGAAGCTTTTTAGATAGCAGAAGTTGCTTGAGTAGTTTTCTAATTAGTGGAAGTTGCTTAAGAAGCTTCCTAGTTGGCAAAAGTTGCTTGAGAAGCTTCTTAATTAGTAGAAGTTGTTTGAAAAACTTTCTAGGTAGGAGTATATATTGGAGTCAAAGCTGAAGAGTTCTTCAGTCTCGACAACACATCTCTTGGAGCTCTAGCTCACTTCTCTGGTGTTGTTCTTATACTCATCTTATATAATCTAGCTTTTATCAATTTTTCTTGAATTCTTTGTTTGGATTTCTTATTCGTGTTCCACGTCCGTGACAAATAGCTATTGCCAAAGATTAAAAAATTTAAGAGACTCTTGAACTAGACTAGAAGCAAGAAAGGAGTTGATAAGAGTGAAGAAGTCTTCACTCTTGTTTCTATATATATTATTTATCTAAGAGCTACATGGTGATATTCTATAGAACCTCTAATATGTATCCAATTTATAAGATATATGTCAAACTTGTAAGATAAGTTTCTACATATATGCCATGAATTTAGCTTGTTCCATAAGCTACCAATATGTACAACACGTGGCTAGCTTGTTGATCAAGTCTTTAACCTACCAATCACCTATAGACATGTATAAAGGTGAATCTGCATCTATAAAGCTTCTAAGAAGCTTCTATAAGATATTATCAAATTAATCTATTTTTACCTACTTTTATCTATCTATACAAATTAGATAGTTATTCGAATAAATCTTATGTCTATGACAACATCCAATATACTACCAAAGAAGATTTTGATATAATTCAAATATACAACTAAAGAGGTAAATAAAGAGGGCTTTATTTCCGTGAGGCATAAATGGAATAAAACAAGATTAAAATCTATACAATCAACCTATTAAAAAAAAATAAAAAATAAAAAATAAAAAATAAATTGCAAAGCCTTCTTCTTTAGACCTTGGTATAAAAAAAACTAAAAAGATTGCTTCATTGGATTCTTCTTTTCTTAACATATTATAATCTAAGATTTATTTTAAGAAAAAAATAAATCAAATGTGTATAGAAATTATTCTTATAGCCGCTCTAAGCAGAAAAGTGATGAAAATCATTAGTACTTCTAATTGTGCAATACAACCTTTGGATCATAAGAGTCTACTAATGATATTTGAATTGACAAAATAAAAAAAAAATGAAGATGTTGCAAATAGTGAGAAATAGCCGCTAGCAACTTTATTAGCAATAATGTCTATAAAGCTCTAATCTAATATATTGTTAGCAATTTTATCAATCCATGTGATCTTGTTCCACTTGGTGTCATGTTTTGGTTTGGCTATGATGTGAAAATATTGTACATGTATATTTAATGTATAATTTATTACACAGCTAAATAAAAGCCATATTAGTGGATTTTTATTGGTTTTAAAATATAATTGAATTATAGGAATCCATTAAAAGTGCTAGGATCACTAGGTTTAGATTTTTAACTATGGTTTTGGTGTAAAAATTGTATGATTTGAACTTTTTATAAAGGAGATATAGGCACTTAAAGTTAAAGTATCAAAATTGTACCTACTGTCACTCTTTTGGATATAATTTACACATACAAAAAGAAATAGAAGATTGATGATTAGAATTAAGAAAAAAACTTTTTTAACTATACTTTTTATACATAGCTTGATAAAATCCAAGTTGAAATGGAAGAGATATTGGGAGTTGAAATTAGTACTTACAATCTAAGGGCAGTAAGTAACCCTTCTTAATTAGTGATTATATTTTGAGCTATATCTTAGGCAATTTGATAAGTTTTTAGCTCAAAATTTCTAAGTATATGTATTTTATATTAAAAAACTATATATAAAAATTTTATAGCATTAAAATTTTGGATTTTTGAGATATAAAGAAAATAGTACTCAAGTGTCTATTAACTATGGTTTTAAACACCTGCTAGGATTTTTGAAATATCAAACAATTGGAAGAAAATCTATAGTTGAGTTTTTTTATGATAAAGTATAAGAATATAACCTATACTTTAAAAAAGTTTAATAGAAATTGAATAGCTAGATCAAGAATTATTGAGCTCTAAAGTTTAGAAAGAAATCAATCTTTGTGGGTGAATAAGCTATTGAAGGATTTTGTTGCAATTTGAGCATTTTGTACAAAATAAAGGGGTTTTTAGGAGCCAAGACTTTGTAGAGGTAGAAAAATAGATATATGAAGCTATAATAAAGTTTTAATATGAAGATGAGGTTTTAAAAAGAGATTATAGATTTTTCTTAAAAGTTTTAATAATTTAACTTATCAACAATTAATTAGTTATGATTTTATAAAGAAAAGACATTAAGAATTTCTTATATGCCATAGAAGGACTTTATATACAAACCTATTTAAATATAAGAAGATTTTACTAGTATAATATTTTTTTCATAATATTATTATATTATTTATCTTTTTTATTAAAGAGATATCACTTATTGGAGTCTTGCTAATAAATTATAAATAAATTCTCTATAGCTAAGTACCAAATGTATTTCCAAATTGAAGATCACATCACGGAATACTAGATTGGATGATAGTATTAGCACCATTCAATGTTGACAACAAAGTTCACATCATTAATAAGAGACTAAGGTTGCATCTAAGCTCTTTTGCTAAGACATTTCTCCTTGCCTAGAAGTAGATTATTTAGATCAAAAAATACAATTAATATTAATTTTTTATTAATAAAAAAAAAATCAATGCAAATTAGAAACTAACTTTGATATTTTAGTCTTTAAATTATTTTTCCAATAACAAAAGACAACATGATGATAACCACCAAAACAACATTATAAAAAAAGACCAAAAAATTTAATAAACACTTTTGATTTAAATCTCAAATAAGAACCCAAGTCAAGATCTTCCAATCTCAAATGTATACAACAATCAATTCATATCAACCAAGCATATTCCATCTAGTAGTAATAAGCAACTATGACAACAATAAATACATAGCGTTATCTTTGACAATCCTTATTCAAGCCTTTGTTGGCAATATTAGTAGCTTGATAGAATCTCTTACAAGATCCCACAGCTATAGATTTTTTTGAGTATTTTTTGGCTCTTTAGGATCACTAGCACAATTATTGTCAAGATCTTTAGAATCCAATTTACACCATTTGCACCTTAGGTGTATAATATTGAAGAAGTCTAATCTACTTTCTAAGAATTATAGTTTTTATGCCTCAAAGAATTATAATATCTTGCTGCCTCCAAGAAAAAATAAGCCTAATAATTTAAAGATAGTTGATTTCTAATTGGTCTCTAATTGAGTGCATCCTTATTTAGTACAAAAAATCTTTTTGTATAGCATTGCCACCAATCTAAGGCTTCAAAAGGATCTTATATCAACAAATGGATTTTTCTTTGATATTGCCACATAAATTGAAGATTTTCATATAGGCCCTTATGGTCTTAAGCACATAGGATAAACTAGAGGGCAGGTAGTCAATATTCTTTAGATCATGCAAATTTCTATAGCCTTGCAACACAATGAATCAACTTGATAGAGGATGGTCAAAGTTTGATGAAGCTCATTGGCTACTACGTCCTAATAGTACAAAGGCTTAATCTGGCGAATAGCTATCAAAGCCTATTGGATCTTACAAGTACAAAAAACTACCTAATCAAGGTCTTTTCTTTTTAGCCAAATAATAAAGCAACTATGAAGATGTCCAAGGTATTCTATAAATAATAAAATAACAATCTTCCTTTATTTTTTTCTTATAAAAAATTTATATCGATAAAATAAAGAGATATTATTGATTTAAAATCAAGGTTTTATTTAGAACCAATTTTATATATTTAACAACATAACACTTTGAATTTTAATTTTTCAAAAGAGATGATTGGATCCTTTCTTTCATCTCTTAAGATATCTTGTAATAATCCTCCTCCTATCTATGATTACAAAAAAAACCTCCATTTTAATATTTTCTTTAATTTATATAATATTAATTAAAAAAATTATAGAAATAAGAATAAAATAAGATATCTTAAGATTCTTTCTGTTTTAAGCTCTCTTGAAATAAGAAGAGATAGAAGAAGAAATATTTTATCTTAAAATTGTACAAGGTTTAGATCACCTGTAAGGCAATTATTCATTAATGATATAGTAATCAACTCTTCTTCTCTTGATATTTAATGAAGTTAAAATTTTTATCTTATAATGTGTGTGGATTAAATGATCTACCAAAAGTATTTAAGTTATGAAGTTATATCCAAAGTATAGCACCAAAATGCAACATCTTCTTTATATAAGAATACAAGTTGTATGGCTCATAGAAATAAGATTTGGGTCACAGTTTATGGTCTAATGTAGGCATTTTTATTTTAAAAGCTACTCTAAAATATGTAAATAATCTTTATAGAATAGGTGTTGGAGGGATTTGTATCTCCTTTTATTAAACATTTGATTTGCAATGTGAACTCTTTCATCATAATAGAATTATTTGAATAATCCTTAATGGTATGTCCAAAAATTATATTAATATTGTTAATATCTAAGCTTCTAATAAATACCAAGAATGCAACCACATGTAGCTGAATCTTATAGAATTATTATCCATCAACAATTCTTGTATTTTTAGAGGTGACTAGAATATGATAGAATTTGTATGTGAAAAAATCTCTTTTTGTGGAAGAATTTTCACAAGAGATGAAGAAAATAATTCAAACTTTTGTAAATCCTACTTTCTTCTTAAAGACTTTTTTAAATATGGCAATTTCTTAAATTATTCATAGAACAATAAAAGAAACAAATTTTGGGTACTTATTAGATTAAATAGATTATACATCAATTCTTCTTCTTTAGAAATTAATCAAATTCTTGATTATTAAATAAGAAGAGATTGCACTCTTTTCAATCACCTTCTGTCACAGACATAAGATTTTTTCCAGTAAATTACCTAAGTAATATAGACCAATAGAAGTAGATAAAATAAGTTGATTTGATAATATCTAATAGAGAAGCTTTCTAGAAGTTTCATAGATGTAGAATCACCTTTATACATGTCTATAGGTGATTGGTAGGTTAGAAACTTGGTCAACAAGCTAGCCACATAGCGCACATGTTGGTAGCTTGTGGAACAAGCCAAGTACGTGGGACACATGTGAGAAACTTGTCGTACAAGTTTGACACGTTTCTTGCAAATTAGACACGTGTATGAGATCCTATAGAATATCGCCATGTAGCTCTTAGTTAGATAGTATTTTTAGAGGCAAGAGTGAAGCCTTCTTCACTCTTGTCAACTCCTTTCTTGATCCTAGTCTAGTTTCAAGAGTCTTCATGTTTCTAATCTTTGGCAATAGCCATTTCAATTTTCCTTTGAATATACATACTTTCTTATTCCTATTTTGTGACTTTTCTTTGATATAGTTTTCATTAGATTATACATCTTTTTCTAGTTCATGTCCTTGACACCTTCCTATTGAATTTTAGTTTCAACTTCAAAAGTCTAAACCTAAATCCTCCAACTTCAAAATGAATAATTTATATCTCAATAATTCTTATATTTTTTAATGAATTAATGAAATTTGAACTCAATAGAATAGTAAAAGATATTTTCTTCACCATATATAAATATTTATTTATTTTTATAAGTCTTTTTTTAAAATAAAAAATAAGAATTTTTGCATACAAGAAGACATATTAAATTAAAAGGCCAACTCTAAGAGACTTATTTTGCTCTTTATGCAAACCTTTAAGACATTAGTCTTCAATCTTATCTTAAACAACTTCAAGTAGCCATCAATCAATTTGAAGATTGACAACAAGAAAAGAAGGCAATACATGCTCAGATTAAATAGAGATAAATAGAAGATAATACTGACAAAGCTTTTTATGTTAAGATTAAAAATCATTATCATAAATCCATTATTATGGAACTCCAAATTTCTATGGTGAGCTATAAAGAGGCTCTCATGATTTGGACCATATTAATTACAATTTTTACTCTAATCTTTATAAAAAAAAATCTTAAGATCTAAAAAATCAAAAGAAGCTACAAATATCATGCTTAATAATATTCTAAGTAAGATCACTAAAAATATAAATAAAGACTTATCTAAGCCATTCAATATGTACAAAGTTGAAGAAATTATTAAAAAATGGTCAAACGCAAAGTACTTGGTTCAAACATAGTAGGTATTGAATTTTTCAAGTTTTTTGGTATATTATTAGTAATGATTATATTTTGATGATTAGCCATGTTTTAACTATAGGTTGATTCTCATATTGTATTTTCAAAGTACATATTGCCTTTTTATACAAATGAGATGACAAAACAAAGTTAGATAATTAGAGGCTCATTGCCTTATTTAATAATTTTTATAATATTTATATTAAAGTAATCCAAAGATGATTCTAAATAGTTCTTATAGAGGTAATCCACTCTAATCAAACTCTATTTTTTTTTCTATGATATATTATAGATAATGTATTAGTTATCCAAGAACCCATAAATTAGGCCAAGACTTCAAAACAATCTCTCTTCTTATTAAAATTTTTTTTTTTTTCTAAAGCTTATGACAAAGTATCTTAGAGTTTTATTTTTAAAGCCTTAGAGAAACTTAACTTTGACAATTCTTTTCTTCATATGATTAAAATTAGTTTCTATGGTGCAAGCATGTTAGTTGGTATTAATAAGATTTTTATTAAATACTTTTCAATAAAAAGAGGTGTGAGACAAGAATGCCCTTTGGCTCTACATCTCTTTATTTTGATTGGAAAATTTCTTAATATTATTATTTAGAAGATTATCACTCAACACCATTTATAAGGTATTTTTATTCTTTAGAGTCCCAACCAAAAAATTATTAGCCAATATGCTAATGATTCCATTATTGCAATCAAAGGAGAACAAATATATGTTCTCTATTTGGTAAATATAATTAAGCAATTCAGCTTTTCTTTGGATTTAGAAATAAATTGGTCTAAATCTGTTGTGTATTAGAAATTTAAAAAATCAATCAAGTTGGATTGGACTAATCAATTTGATTGGATATAGGGATCTAATGCAAATATTAAAAAATTCCTTAGAATCTCCTTTGATATTTTTTTTAATATGTAAGATATTGATCAATTTTTACTCAATAGAATGACACAAAAATTAGATCACTTGTACTCTATCAAAATCATCATGGCAAGTAGAGCCATTATTGTGAATAACATCTTATTTTCTTTCCTATATTTCTATTTAATAATATGGACTAGATCTTTGAAGGCCATTCAAAAAATGAAGTCTATGGTTAAATTTTTCTTATAGGAAAATATGACTTCCTTAACAAGGTTCAAAGTTGCATAGGATGTTTGTTATAAGGATTATAAAAAAAGAGGTCTTGGCATCATTGATCTAGAAAAAGCCACCAAAGCACTCTTATCCAAATAGATATTAGTGGAACTTCAACTAAGACATGTAAACATTCAATAATTTTTAGATTTAAATTAATGAATATTAAATCCATTGTAGATAGAATATAGTTGTTAGATCTAATTTGGTCACTAATTCTAAATCATAAATGGATCACTAGGTTGAAAACATGGAACAAAATTGGCAAAGTATGGACACTTATAAGCAAGTTCTTCTAGCTCAACCTTCTTATTTTTTTTTTCATAATCTGTAAAATTATTTCTTATGGTAGGATTTTCAATTTCTCCTACTTGATATTCATCTAGAATCTCATCAAGTTGCTATTCTTCACTAAAATGGTCATTATTGGGTCAAAAATTTCTTTAAAGGGCCTATAATTCCTCTCACTACAAAAGAAGCAACAACCACTTACCACATCCTATTATATTATAATTCTATTTGAGACTTTTTTATATCTATTTTTAAAGTTCTTGGATATACATTCTTTACAATAATATAATTCTTCTAAAATCTAATAACTGGATTAGATTATATTAATAAAAGTCAAATCAATTTTCAAAAGTAGTATTCTAACCTCCTTTGGAATATGTTGGTGTCAAAGAAAACAAATGGTTTGTTTTACCTTGTCCCATAATAATAAAAAAAAATTGAATAGGATTTCAATGTAAAACTCTTCACTACAATTAAAAAAACTATCACTTGAATAAGACCTAGAAGACAATAAAAACCAAGTGGAAAGTTTTATGAAAATTGTTAGAGTTGTTTCAAAATCAAAACCAATAAGAAAAAGTGCCTTTGGAGTTTACTTCTTCTATGGTCCAATTAGAAAATTGGCCTTTGTTCCTTTATCATATTCTTAGATTATTAGAAAAGAATTTATAATATACTCTATCAAACTTGGTAAAAAGTTACTTTAAAGTAATAGATCTACTACAAATTTAGTGGCATCGAAATGGAGCTTTCTCCTTGGTCCAAACTATTCTTTTTAATTAAAAAGATACTTGGTCCAAACTATTCTTTTAATTAAAAAGATACTTGGTTAAAAAGAATAGTGTACATGAACTTATCCTAGTAGCGATTATATGTTCCTAATACTCTTAATTTTGCCTCCAAGTATAAGGAGTTAAGTAGTTTGTTACTCTTTTTTCTATTTTATCAATGCATTGGAAATATCCCATTTTTGTTTAAAAAAAAAAGAACAAAAAAAAAAGAAAAAAAAGGCTTTCCACATAAATATAACATATAAAATGTAAAATATTATAAAAAGTTTAAAACAATCCAAATTTTAAGCTTTTTCAAACATGTGAAATTCTTCTGATTTTTACTTAAATCATTGAAAATCAAATCACAACATCACTGAAATAAAACAACCACAATGATAAGAATAAAAAATTATTGTGAATTTTATAATTAGATTTACTTTAAAAAAATTCAGGAATGATATGCAAATAAACAAGATTTTTTTTGGTTTTGTTTTGTATTTTGTATATGTTTTTTAAACTGTTTTATCAGATAAATATATATATATATATATATATATATAAACAAACATATCCATAGCCAGTGGTCAGTTTTTATATATATATATATATATATATTTATATTTCTATTGGCCATTTTTTTTTTATCTATCTGTACATGTACAAATAACTCCACAGCCATGTACACGTCCATAGCCAGTGGGCCAGCTCCAATGCCAGGTGAATGAACAATACTCTATCGTCACCACCTCAAATCCACCTCAACTCTATGTCGATTTTGCACAACATTTTTCTGCCTCTTCAATGATTCAATGGAGCACAGCATTCAATAGCCATGAAAAATGTACCATGGGTCCAGGTTCCGTTTGTACAGTACCCATCCCAGAACTGTACAAACCACTGGATAAGCATCATACTTTTCAAAGTTTTGCACAAGACGACAACAGCACAACCACTCTTGTGCTACTCATACAAAACTCTAGAGTCCCCTTTGGTACCCACAAAAGCTCAATTGGATATGCACGTCTCATAACAATGATACAACATAAAAACAACAGTTTAATTAGAGAGAATAACCTTCGAGAAAATGTTGGCAACTTTCGCATTCTGTATACCTTGAAGATATTTTGGTTGCATATTGAATAGGGGAAATTAGGTCTGTTTTTCCATAAGAAAGCCCAGACAGATTGATGATACCGGAAACTGTTTCGGAAACAATCCATGACATCAACAAAGAGGAATGACGAAGATTGTTAATCCTAAAAGCATTATCTTCAGGGTTTAGGGTTCCAAACCCTTTCCTGCATCCACGAGCATCGCAGCATTGCCTGCAGCTGTTAATGTCCTGATCGGAGCAAAACCAGAATAGACCCAATATGAATCTTTTGGACTAGAATGCGGTTTTCCTCCACGCAAAAAGATGACTACCAATCTTCCTCTGACCTTGAAAGAAGAATGAATTTGTAAGTTTAGGGATGGAACCTCCGGAGAGGAACAACTGCAATAGCTGCAATATTATAGGACAAGGATAAAAAATGGCATTGGTGCCTTGAGTAAAGGACTGAAGCGCTGGAAATCAGCCTGCTGCGGGCATAGATAGAAGTAGAATCTAGGTTTCACAGTGCAATCGAAGAAAATTAATCAACAACTCTATCCAATTGCTAAAAGTTTACAAGAGTGGCGCTAAACTACGACATGTGTTTCTCGGAATCCAAATGAGTGCAGGGCTTGAAAGTAACCAAGGTGCATCTGGATGTGGAATAATTTGCAAAATTGCGCAGCGTGAGTACCTCACTTTGCAACGCAGAGTCTTCCCAATTCACATTGTTTACATAGTAAGCAAAGCTTACAAAATATGCTATGAAGTTTCTCTTGATGCCAAGCAATGGTCCGTAAATGTAAACGAACTCTACCTATGTGTGGAAAAGAACGGAAACTTTACCCATTTTGTAGATCCAAGTGATTGAAATTCGATCTTCCGAAGCTAAATCCAGACCTGATTGGTATGTCGAGGTTTGATACAACAGCAGCAGTTCACAACCATGAAGCACTGACTTAATTGAAAGGGATAATGCGGTATACATTTGCGGATACCAGTTGTGGGGTATGAAGTCTGCGTTTGCAACGTAGAGGAAGTTGTTGTGGGGTTTGAGAAGTCGACGTCGTCGACCGAGAAAAAGAACGGAACCAAGTTTCGTCTTCTTTGATGGGCAGGGAAGCGAGCTTGTAGATGGGAGGTTTCGCATTCGACTTCGCCATTGCTTGCAGGAGCAGGGAAGACCAGTAGCCTCACCAATGAGTTACAACCATGGTATGCTTCGTCTTTCTTTCTCCTGCATTTAACCCATCGGAATCCCCTGGAATGCCTTCCGTGATTCTAGGTTCTGGTTGAGTTGAATCGTCACATGTGGGTATGCAACGATGGGCGATAATGCTTTCGCGTCTAACCTGGTTTCCTTTGTTTCATTCTTTAGCATAGCTTTGGTGGCAAAGGGGACAGTAGAGATAAGTGGTTTCTATCGTCGTCAAGTCTTTACAGTATGTACATGTACATACTGTAAAGACTTGAAAGAGTACTGGTTTTGCATTTGTGGAACATAACCAACGATGGGAACAATGTTTTTGTCTGAATGAAGTATCTGATAATTAAGTTATGAGGATAGCTCCCGATTAGTCCGTGCTGAAATTTTTTGGTCTGATTTAATTGTCCGCAAACTTCTTGAGAACCTTTAAACTTATGCGTACATTGATGTAGGTTCTTTTAGAATTACATGTGCATGTCTTCTAGTGCAGTTAGGTTTTTGTTACTGGCTAGGTTTGTTTTTGTTTAGTTAGTTATAATTTTGAAGTACCTAATCTTCATGAGGATTCTTATACCCTTTTGTCTGATGATAGTTATCTCATATTTTTTTTTGTCGCTGTTGCAGCAATTTTCAGCGGCAGAAGAGAAAAACTATTGAAGAAAAACATGCTCAGACGCCTGAAGCCTTAGAATACCAATGTGCAGCAGATGGCAAGAAAAAAAATTAGCTGTTCTGTAAGTTCTCTCGTTCTGCACCTGAGTTCACTTTCTTCTTGATTGTGACTGAAAATGCTTAATGATTTGGTGCCTACTGTTTCTTTCTCTGTTTGTCTGGTGATTTGTGAGAGTATTGCAATAATCTCGACAACAACTGATGATCGAGTTTTCATGTCCTTGTAGGACGTATGTTTGAGGTTCGGTTTCATGTTTGCAGCTCACGGCCAAGGACT
The DNA here is from genome assembly GCA_036785485.1 of Physcomitrellopsis africana. Classification (NCBI taxonomy): domain Eukaryota; kingdom Viridiplantae; phylum Streptophyta; class Bryopsida; order Funariales; family Funariaceae; genus Physcomitrellopsis; species Physcomitrellopsis africana. The sequence continues at coordinate 63,965 of JAWRVF010001023.1, forward strand.
ACCAGAGGTTTCAAGCTTCGTAAGCGACTGTTTTGAAGGCACACATAGATTTTTTGAAGAAAAAGGAAAATCAAAACTAAAAGAATGCTGCCAAAGCTCAAGCTTCTTAAGTATTTAGGAACCTTTTGGTTAGTCAGAGTGCTAGAATTCAATTTTGCAATGCTGGTATGGAATGTAACTATTGGAGATGCTCGATTGCGCTGAGAGATTTCTTAGATAGAACAGCCTGACTGGTTAATATTGTTTTACCCTTTGTAGGCATGGTCTTTTTCAGTCAAACATCTCTCAAGTCTTTACAGAATGTACATGTTGCGGTTAATGATTTTTAATCAAGGGATTGCCGTAGGATTTCAAGTTTCATACCTATCCAAGTATTGGTTTCAATTCGGTAACAATCATTATGATATAATTTTCTTCACTTTAAGTTGTTGATGAAGATGTCTACGTTGCAAGTACAATTCTTTGGGTTCAACTACTTGGCAAAAGGTCATGGTTCTGGTGGACGAACGTCTATGGGGCTATTGAGCAGATGTGCATGCAACTGCCGTCTCAGGTAGTGTTGCTGATTAGACCAATTGCATGCACAAGGATAGGTAATATATGGATTCGCCCATTAGAAATGCAAGGATAGTTCATACACATGGCACTTACTTTGCATGCGAAAGAAGATGATCACGAAGATCTGCAATTGATAATCCTGACTTTTTTCAGTATGATGCTAGTTACCTCTAGAAGGCATGTAGTTGTCTTCCGGACGTGACAGACCTCAGAGACCACTGGACTTGTTCGACGTGTATAATCTTATACAGGAAGATTTCAAAATGACGTGTCAAGGGGGCTTCACTTGCACTTCGACATACATGGGTCGTGTCAACCAGGGGTATATTTACTTCAGCTCTTACTGCTCCAGATGACCCTTGCCGTGATTGTTGGGATCGACGTGGCCATCGCGGGGGTAAAACTTTGTGTTGGGGTACATACATTTACCCTCGCAGGTCCAGTGTCGCTTGCGCTCATTGATGAACCAGTTGTTGATTTGCTTCAAATTTAAGCCACAGAGTCGCTGCAGGTATGTTTTTTCCATTTCCTGCGCAGAATAAACTTCAGAGGTTAAAAATCGGAGCGGCATGGGGAACAACATCCATCTAATTTATCTATATCTATTATTCCTCTTTTAAAATAATATTGAATGGCTCTACATTGTTTACAGTGTCACAAAAATTGTTCACAGGGAGTCGTTCAGGGGGTGTTAGCTTTCAGGTGAATGCATGGCGTGAATCACCACATTAATGCAACTTATACTGATAGATGTGTGGTCATTTTTTGCAGACATTTCATCTGTGAGATTCCAACTTTACATTGAGAAGAGGAGTGTTCAAAGAGAATATGAGCGTACCGAAGGATAAGGCCAGTAAGAATGACGGCTAAACCAGTCCTTCAAGATCTGGCGAGCATTGGTGGGCAGCTTCCCTTTCTTGCGCACACGGTTAAACTCAGCTTTTAGCCCTGCAATGTGCTTACCGTATTTCAACCTCAGCATTTTCTTGAGTTCTTCGTCCGGTGCGTCAGGATCAATTACTATGCTCTCGTCTATGTCTGCGGTATACATCAGGTTCTCCTCACCCAGTATCTCCAGATCATTGAGGTCTTGTGTCATATCCTTGGTGCCAATATCAGACCCGAAGTTATCTTCCTCATCCGGGGTGGCTGCACATTTCCAGACTTCGAGTCAGTTCATTCTAAACATAGTTAATACTACCCGTATAGATAATCTGGGTTTTGTTTCCATGATCAATGGCCCAAGTCATGGTCAAGCGGAAGGTTAACGCGAGGAACCATGTATGCTTGGCAGTATAGAGTATTGATTAGATATATGAACATATGTACCATAAATTGATGCACTATTATGCCAAATCTCGCGGAAGGAACTCTAGTGGTGGGAACAGATTTCACTTAAGAATCACGTGGAAAATTTCAAATCTGAATGCTCTCACCGCAGCCCAATGAACTTCGCCTTTGGTGCACTGTGCCTTTCTTAGCTAGATCCCTTGGTTTTCAATGTCCCCCCTAATGTGGCGCTGGAAATCAATTAGAAAAATCTGGAATCTTTGTAATTGTTCGTAGTTTGCAAACACGTACTAATACAAACAAAGAAATGTGTGTTTGCTTTTAAACTTCTCAAACTAATTCTTGGATTAAGAATACGGTACTTGCTGGATTAGAGGTGTGGTAGTACTTTCGATCATTCTGACATAAGGACTGACAGCAATTCTGATATCTCTCTACCTCCAGTCTAATAGACGTACATCCTTCACGTCAAGATGAAGTGATGCGTTACAGTACAGAATGAGCTTTAACTCCCATCTGCTGTGCTTACCAAGTTAATTCTCCTAGCAGTATGCTCAGGGACCCATCTTGTCTGATTGAAACATTTCAATTCTACTTTAATCAATAGCGTTGAGACTCTCAACTGAGGTAAAAGGATAATTACAGAGACCTACATGGGAGTCTGATCTATCTCCCGCCACACTGCAGGAAAAGAAGAGGACTGATGGGGATGCTAGATGCGGTTGTCACTGTTATGGTCAGGTCCAACAGACTTGGGAATTTCCCCATGTTCTGTACCGCAGGACTTTCATGGGACAGTCAAATAGGCCAGATAGCCTCATTTTCAAGGAGGACGGCACACGAACTGCAACGCTGAGGACCCAAGACGGTACTATCGCTAATTTAGAAGAACTCTTGCGTTACGTTTATAAAGAGGGTGAAGGCTGCGGAGAATTTGGACTATGTAACACAATTTTTTGATGAGCAGGAACAAGAGAAAGACTTACTGTCAATGTAGTGGCCACAAAGATCTCCCAAATCCTTGGTCACCTTATCCTTATACTGCGCGAATTTGTTGTAAGGGTCCTCCAAATCCTCTCGGAACTTTGTTAGCAAGTCTATGTACGATCTCTGTGGTAAAAACAGTTGGAATACTACGAATGTAAGCAAAGTGAAACCGAGAGCAAATGAATTGCGGCTGTCATGAACATTGACAAGTTCTCAGCACAAGAAATTCAAGCCAACGCTGTATTGCACCAGTTCATTCGGAAACTCTACAAAATGCTTCCAGAGAATACTTATTCAATTTGGCATTCCCCGAAGAATGGAAATGTGAAGGACGAGTTCTGATAACACTGAGTTTAGGATCAAGAAAATACCATGAAGAAATCAAGTGAAGGATCCTGGCCAAGTTTCGCGACGGCTAAGACGTTCCAAGATGTTTCTTCGTATTGAAATCGTTGAAACTTCTTCTCCATCTCGTCTAGTTTGATGAGAAGACCCTTCGGCGCACCAATCTGCAGTGAATTACCAACCAAAACAACAATTTGCCTCGAAGTTGCGAATTTGAAGGGCTTGCTGAGTATCATACATCAGCATGAGGAATTTCAGATGAGGGCTGAAGGGTACAGTGATTCGGCCAAAATATTGATTAGAGAGTCGAGGACGGACCTTGAAGATACTGATGTGTGCGATGACTAACTCTGGATAGAGAGGATGGTCTACGATGGCATCCCGGAGCAGCTGTTCTTCCTCATTTTCGGGTAATTTACCCTGTAAAAAACAAAAGAAATTTCATGGTCTGGATTACTGATGCGATTCTCTTAAAACACCTAACCGTGTAATATCAATTGTTTGAGAGCAGCGCACTTCTGTACTACGCAATGACCCATTTTGGTAGGAATCTTTCCATCAACTTGCCCGATCGGTAGCTTTGCTCTTCTCATCGTCGTTACGATCATGTTGCCCAGTCTCGGACCCCGGCCCACGTTCCTGGTTAACAGCAGCTGCCGCAGAAGCTGTGATGGCTATCAAGAGGTCATTAGATTTGGGGTCTTGCCGGAGTGTCTCCATGTCTTGGTGCATGGTACACAGAGATGGCGTGGCCCGCCCTATATTACTGTAAGTTGAAAAGTTGTTGCTGTCGTCGTGTGCCATATGAGGTAACAAATAGCTCCCCGCCTCAAGTTGGTTTTGGACAGGAATCATAAACTGAGTAATTCTGGGCTTCATATCAGCCTTTGCTTGGGCATGTGTGCCTTTGAAAATGTTCAAGTGGTCATGAGCAGAAATGCCAGCCTGCGAGCTTGAGGATATGTCCGAGTGTGAGTAAGTAGAATATTGCTCGAAGAATGCCTGGGATTGAGACAATTGCAAACTGGACCGAGTTGCTTCCACAGAAGCGGACTTCTTCAACCAGCTCGCTAGCTCTCCAGTCGACGCACTGTAAGACTCAAGTCGTGGATGCTCCTCGAGACTGCTGAAGTGGACGAAACGATGCCCACCACGTCCCGGCTCTTGCGTATCTAGCACAGCAGAATGAAGCAAAATTCTGGGTGTGATCAGAGGCGAAATTCGAATGAAACCAGATGGCAATATTGATGCGCATTGAAACGTGACAATTCTGTGATCATCACTCGCAGATATTGTTGCAAAACTTATCAAACGCCTTGGCGAACACACCTTGCAGGAGTTGATCATCCTGGTTAGAAATTCCGCTAGATGCCCTCCAGAAATCTCTCAAAGAGCCTATATGGGAACCCTCGGGAAAGGGACTATCATTCTCATTTTCTGGCATGGTCTCCAGCTTGCCCAGACAGTACTCTTCCTCCTTCCCGCTCATGATGTTTCAAGTCCAACGCAGGCGATCAACTCTATAACCTGGATAGTTAGCTAGTCACGTCAAACAAGCAGGAGCTGGTGCACATGTCTAGAAATGTTTGAAAGATTACATAATGCTGTTTCTGATCTCCATCGACCGGGAGGTCGAATACCCAAAGATCCCAGTCTCAACAATATAGCATGCTCGATCCAAAGCCGTTTCAGTTCCTCCGACCTGCAACGTTGAGTCACAACCTCACACTTTCTCCAGTTTTAAAACAGATGCTGCTGCCGACCTGCACTGCTTCAACGACTAACCAACTTCTCCGGGTTCATAACTGACAGCTCTCTACAGAGAAACCGTTGCGCAACCTATCCGCACCCCACACATACTTCCAGCTCAGATGAGATAAACAAAAAACAAAACAAAACAAAACAACAACAGATAAAATCACATCCATATCGTTTTGTTAACAACGTAAGCATGTTCACCTCAACTAGCACACAATGCAAACGACGACGAAGTCCAGGGACTGCAGAGAACAAGCGGCGGCGGTGTTCACTAAGTAGGTGTGAACCTGCAGTGGTTTCCAGTGAAGAATCTGCTTGCAGTAGCACCACGACCTCCAGTCGGACACGTCGAGTGTATCAACGGCCTCGTCTCGAATCAGTGGGTCTAACAAATACATTTAAAACAAAAAAAACAAAAACAAAAACAAAAATGGGGGAAATGCAATTATTGTTACGGTTGCCGATGTCTTCCCCATCGCATCAAACTTACAGCTAGGGGGACAGGCAGCCCCCGTTTCCATTCAATGCCCCAAGTGAAGCAAATCAGGCCCTCAAGCTTCACAATCATGTCGATCCACCACCCCCCAGCGTATTAATCTCTGCCTGCTGGGACAGTGTGTTGCCGATGATGAACAATCCTCCCTTCATCTTGCTGCTCAGCTTCTGCAGCTCCGTGTCTAGAATCCAACGCACTCCTCCATCCAGCTTTGTGTTTTTGCTTTGTTGGTGTGTGGATCTGATGAGCTTGGTTAGTCTTGATATCACTGTTTAGATATTGAACTCAGCTGTCATGTTTGCTCTGATCTCTTAACTTACCTGTGCGGTCAATCTTTTCTTCATGAAGATGACCCACTTGTTTTTATTCGTGTTTATGTGTGTCTGTCTGTTTCTGTGTGTGTGTGTGTGTTGTGTGTGTTAGATAATAATATGCAGTTTAATAATTATTGTGTTAGATAATAATATGCAGTTTAATAATTATTGTGTTAGATAATAATATGCAGTTTAATAATTCTGTGTGTGTGTGTGTGTCTGTCTGTTTCTGTGTGTCTGTGTGTGTGTGTGTGTAGAAAGTTATTGTTATATAACAATATGCAGTTTAATAATTACTGTGCAAACAAATGTAACCAAGAATTACACAAACATGTTTCATTAACACCACAGATATGCAACTACATAAAAACATGACACAAATATATGGAACAAAAACATCATTAAAAAAACATATGAACAATATGGACACAAAGGTAAACTTTCTAATAACATCATGGCAATACACTGATCGGGGCGCATAATTACTTTAATATATAAGATATAGATGAATAAATGATGTTTTTAGTTATGTTGGTTTTCCATTTTTAGTTATGTTTTTTGGTTAAAATTGTAAGAAGAAATGTTTGAAAGAATATTAAAAAATGAATCTGTAAGATGGATTTGTAAATTATATGGCATTAAAAGGAAACTCAAAGTGGTAGTTGTTGTATAATTATTAACGATTTTTAGATATTATATATACACACATCTAAAAATATAAAAAATATATTTAATATATATATATATATATATATATATCTGTTTATTTTTTGAATTTATTTATTTACTTATTAGTTTGTTTGTTTTTTTATCTTTGAGGCCTTCAAAAAAAAATGTTCTTTGTCTTTGCATCCTACTTTCAAGATCCAAATTTAAATTCTAATTCTCTTCTATCTGAATGACCTTAAATTATTTTCTAATAAATGACTTTTTTAATGGTGTTATGCAAATTGTGGTCAATATGTAATATTAACTTGTGATGAAATTCTACAATGTAAAATGTCATTCTAAAAATATAACATATAGTATAATTTTCTTAGTGATGTGTGTATATATATATATATATATATATATATATATTATTGTTCAACATGAATCTTTTTTTTTTAGTCTAACTATTAAATATTGCTATGTATTGATCAATTATATCAATTTCAAAATTTTACTGTAAAATATTAAAAAAAATTAAACTATACTTGATGGTAGTTTCAACAAAACATTGATAAATAAGAATATTCAGTCTTCATCAAAGTACAATTTTAATATTAATTCGTAATTTCAACTTGAATGTATTGGAAAGGTATTTAAGTACAAAACCAAAATAAAATATTAAAATTGTTTACTATTAATTTTTTGAATCAAATATAATGTCGAAGAAAATCCTATAAATGACTGATGCGAAGTTGTAAAGATTGATTTGTAAGCTATACGTAACATATGTTATGTAACATATATTATGTATTTAATGAAATTACTTGACTATTTATCTTTGAAAATTAACTTAAATTAATGTTTTATATATTGTCATGACTAATCTATCAAACGTCTATGTGGTAAAAGATTAAGTGATGTAGAATTCAAAAATATATGATCACAACTGAAAATTAGTGTTGAGAAGTACAATTATAGAAAAATATTTTCAGTATTTAAAAGTCTTATAAAATAATAAAAATAATAATGATAAATTAATTGCCCATTTATTCTTCATGGATTATGCATCAGTATAATAAAATATATATATGTGTATAAATGAATAAATAAATAAAATTTGAACACAATTCACATATGTTCATATTTGCTTGCATGTCCACTTCCAAAAACGCAAACACTCCACATGTCACTTTTTGAGATTTCATCAAAGTTTTACAATTTTAATATTTTATAAGTTACATCAAAATGTAATAACTGTATTGTCAAACTTCAAACCACCTTAATCCAGAAATTATACATTAACTATACTGAAGCAAGTGCAATTGACCTGTAATTTAATGTTCAACTTTGTTTTCATCTTTTTTTGAGTGTTCAGTTCATTAATTGCAATGATTCTTTTGCAGCAATGAGTTCATTTCCAAATTCATTCGTTTTTCATTCTACAGCATGTTTTCAGACAATCTCATGGTTGACATAAAAATTAAACCACATGATTCAAGTCTTCTGGAAAACAAAATTACTAACTATAAATACTCAAGCAATTGTATACATGTGATTGTAACCATTTATACCAGGCATGTGAATCAAGGCTATAAATCTTCTCAGGTGCTTGATTTTTTAAGGATCCAAATCACCACATTATTGGAATAGAATAATGTGAATCTGCAATCTCAAGTTTCGTGTAACACCCCAATTTAAACATCTTGTGAAGACAGTCCTAAAGTGTCTGTATTCACTTCTAATTTAAAACTCAAACTTCAACTTAGTATTGGTGGGAACCAATTTCAGCGGATTCAATATCCAATTTTAGCAAGTCCACCTCAAATATATATGTTGTACTCGTGGCCCAATTATAGTCGTGCCACAAAGCATGAAAAAATCATGAAAGAGCAAAGAATTTACACTCAGCAAAGTTGATACAAGGGGTTGTAGAAGGTACATCAAACCCCTACAACTGTATGCATGTCTACTGAATCCGGCCCCTCCTTGAATGTAACACGCACTCGCAAAACTCCAGTCAATCTTCTGTCATTGATATTTAGCACCCCAGATGTGTTGCCATCCATGAGGCCAAAAAGAGGCAGCTGCAAATTTGGTCGGGTCATTTCCTCCAAAACAGGAGGTGCCTGCATGTAGAGGTTAGTGCCATGATATGACACACTTGGCTTTGACAATTTCAGCTTGAATCTCGAATCCTTCAGGAGCTGGTCGATGAACTGCGAAAGTTGAAACATGTTCAGAATGGAGAAGATACGGGGAAAAAATTCACATATCGACCATCAACACGTTGCTTAACAATAATCTTAGAAAAAAAATACCTTTTGCAACGTAATGGTAGTGTCAACTTCGACAGGAACTCCTGCGCTGCACATAATGCAGTTGGGGTCTTTATCGTGCGGCACGGTCCGCATGTAAATTCCTTCTGTCCCCGTATACCTGCAGGTCAATAAGCAGTAATGATAGTTCTCGTCAACAGTGAAAATTTGGAGTCAAGACTAGCGCAGAGCTTACTGCAGATAAATGCCCTTGTAGAAGGCAAAAACTAACTTACCGCTATCACTAGGAACAAGTGAAACATCTCGCATCAGAAAATTCATCTACAAAACAGTTTCAAAACCAGTATTCTTCTTAATAACTATCGGAGGCAATGCATCAGGAAGAAGATACGTACTGCATGTACACGTCCATGCCTGTGCTGCACATGGTAGCTATCTTGAGGGTTTCCAAAGCACATGTAGCCGCTACTATAGCATTTGTCGAAGCAATAGCAGGCACGATATTCTTCACGACTCCCTAGTATAAGACATTCACAAGCCTTGAGAACGCAGGTAGCTAGTTAAGAAGATTCTTTCAAGCCTCAGTACATTTAGCTGAAGAAATTGTGGGTGGAGACTACAGACCTGAGTAAACGAGTATGTTATTCCACTTATGTTAAATTGTTCTCCCCGCTTCAAAGCCTACGACCAGATGTCTCAGAAGTCATTAATGAAAAACCAAATACAATTCTTAAACAAATTTCTAACTAGAATCACGAATTCTGTCCCGAAAATGGACTCGAATAGAGCACTTGAGTTAAAACTGATTGCTATATTCCATCGTAGAAAATTTCAGCAATATAACAAGGCGTGTGTGTTATCTAATTCAAATTCATCATAACATCGTTACGACCATCGTTGCAATCGTGAGCAAAAAGATAATCACACCTGATCATAGACCCATTTCATATGCTCAGGATTATCTGCATCAAACGACTCTCCTTGTCGTTCCTGCAATTACTAGAACATGTATTAGAAATTCTATGGTGCATAATGCAGGTCATTGTAGCGTAGCATATTCTTCATCAGATACATTGCAAGCGCATTCCTTTCATGTAAGAAAGCCAGATTAGTGTTTTGTTGATGTCAAACCGGATGCTATATTCCAAACCAAAATAAAGACAATAAATAGAGTAAAAGTAAACTTTGAGTTCAACTGGTTTACCTGACCCCATTGAATGAGGTGGGCGTACTCGATGCAATGAGCCGGTGATCGAGGAGTCTCAGCTAAAGTGCAGAGTGGAAACGTGACTTGAGGAGGAAATAGCCAAAGAGAACAATGGAAACAAGGTGTCAGCCCAGGATAAATGACACGGGCATGGCCTCTGAACCCTTCAGTGCCACCATCCACCAGAGGCTTAATCGTGGTCATGTCTGGAGAACCATCTTCTTCATAATCTTCGAAATCCCAGGAAAGAGCACATATACAGACATCAGTAAATTGACAACAATACAAATACATAGATCTTGTCGCTAAATTATAGCTTCAAATTGCATGTGGAAAGAGGATAAAACTTTAAAAAGAACTGCCCTGCCACCCCACACCACATTGGGAGTAGAAGAATGCACAAACCAGGTCTGAGAAGGGGTTATGATATAAGTATCAATACTATGCTCAGGTGCATATAAACTGGACATAATTTACAAGTACACAAACTTGAGAAATACTGTTCAAATGACATAAAAATATACAACCCATGGGGAGTAAAATATTATCCAACTAACCTAAAAATCCACAGACAACAGAGTTGATGTAGCTTCGAGCTTCAATAGAATCCAGGCCCAAGACGATGATTTGAAAGTCTTGATAGAATGAAACATCTTTCTCCTCTATTCTGCAAAAATGAGGTACTACTGTAACACCCTTCACTCTTTGCATCACCCTTGCAGCAGCTACCTCAGCCTTTGGTTTCCCAACATCTTGCATTCTGCATAGAAAACAGTGAAGTTTAGGTTGATGAAAGCATCCTTAGTAAAATTATAGTAACATAAATTGGTCAGACAATGATCACAACTCATTTTCGTCTATGTCATAGACACCCCACATCTGTGAATTCCAAGACAAAAAGGCCCCTACGAGAAAATCACTTCTTCGGCAATTCGACGTGAAGAAGCCACTATGTCAAGAAAAGGAAAAAAAATATTGAAGCAGTATTTTCACAAAATCAAATTTATGACCCATCTCGATGCTCAATCAACCCCAACATAAATGACACTAAAGCCCTAAACAGCTCGTCAAGAAAACGTGAAATCCTCAAATGAACAATTGTGTGAAAACTAGTTGAGTTGAGCTCACGAATAAACATCCTAAATTTGTTGGAGAGAGCGCAGACCTAAAGAGAAATTGTCGATTGAGGTTGGACACGTCGATAATGTCCATATCAATGACATGAATGAGGCCAAACCCTGACAGAGCCAGGTCTTTGAGAAGCTCACATCCCAGACCCCCCGCTCCAATCACCAGCACTCGAAAATCATTCTGCAGCGACTCGAGTAGCTGCAACCCACCAAAACCAGGAAGAGGTTACAACCAGGATAACGCTGACCAGGTCACAAGCCACTTCTTCGACGAAAAACAAAGTCGGTTCAGTGCCGTCCTTTAAGTCCACTTCCAGCTCAGAAAGTCAAAACACAGGACCGCTCATTGTTAACACATGAGGGTGCATTTTCAGATCAACATTAAGAAACTCCAGTATACTCAAGTAAAAAATGGGATGTAGAATGGACGGTTTTGACGACGATTGCCACTCATTGCCACATACACGCAACCCTAATTCATAAAAACTCAAAAAAATCAAGCCAGAAAACAAGAAGACAGCAATATTCTCTACCCTACTAACGGACTCGAGAACCATGAGTGTTGATATAATCGTGTAGCCCTAAAAATGAGCTCCATCTGCAGTGATATATGCTCAATAGCAATTCGTTACTTGTCACTGAACGGCATAAACAATTCAAACATACTCTAAAGCGATCCATTAAAGACCTTGATTATTACTAGCATCCCAATCCGCTTGCAAGCAAGCTGAAGATGATGCTCTGAATCAAATCCGTTCTCCATCACCTCCCATCACAAAGTTCAGCAACAATCCAAGCATTCCCGAAGACAACATCTGCATACTACTCGCACACATCGAGCTTCGACCACATACTCATAAGAATCTTCAGCGACCACAACAACCCAATACAAGAGCTCTTCTAAACTCAACACAATCACTCAATACTCAAAATTAAGTCAAATCTTATAAATCATATTTCAATTTTTCTTTTTTTTCTTTTTTTTGAAATCATGAATAAAGCTCTACTCCACAAACGGTAAGTTGATCGCCAATACAATCAGCCCGATCACTACAATTATACACGAAACTATCCAGATACAACCACAATGAGCTTAAACTGGTGTGCCAAAAGAAGAAGAGAAATTACCTCAGGGCCGGGCTCGAAGCCCGGTCCGACGAGGTTGCCAGGGCGCAGCAGGAGGCGATCGAGATCAACCCAGCGAGAGGGACCACCGAGCGAGTCGGCCATGGTAAGCTTGGAAAGGCCCAGCGCTTGTGAGTCTGCTGCGGCACCCATATGATGTCCCCTCCACCATCTTCACCCCATCCTCCGCTCGTTCATTCCGTCCTCCCCTCCTCTGTCTCACTCTCTCTCTCGCTCTCGTCCGCTTCTCCCTTTCCTATGCATCTCTCACACCCATTCAACATCTCGGCTTAGTTTAGATCCCTTGCAGGAAATCTTTCGCGACTGAACATAATCTGGTATGAAGATTTGCGTGGGAGCCACTTCACCATCGCTCAACCACGAAGCCTGGTGTGATTCTTATGTTCTGTTCAATTTATGATGACTTCTCTACGTTTATTTATATTACAATACGCAATATGTGCTACCAGGGTGGATTTTCGTCTTGCCGTGTGGGACAAGACACAAGAATTTGAAGTCCTGTTGATGAAATGCTGCAATATATGACTGGTTGTAAGCTGAGTGTTGTCACGTTGGATAGCATGATCTGTTCACAGAGCTGTAAAACTAGAAATATGGAAGTGGGTGAAAATTTGTCGTGAATGTGCGCACGTGATATGGTAATTTGTAAATTGATTTGGTTATGTTGACTGTTTCCGAAGTGCTCTTTGCACGATGACCCAAAAACCTTCCCCCAGTACCAGCTCTCTTCCATTAAAATGGATCATCAGCTCGTGTTCACGCTAATCCTTTTCCTACAATTCTACCGTCTCCAGCTGGGTTACTTTTTTCTGCGCATTACTTGTCCGGCAGTTGGAAGTGTAAGTCCGACCGAAGTTGCGAGTTCCGGCAAAACCTAACGAACGAACTAACCTCTGAAACTGAAGGTTAGACCGGAAGAGAGAACCTCCGTGATGAAGCGAAAATGATCATCGGCGCGCACACAAGCTTCCTGCCGAGTTTCTGATACTTCAGCTCTGGAGTCGCTGCATTTGAGTTTGGGTTTTGGCATGGGTGTGTTGATGGAGTCGGCCTTCTGGCTTCCTGTGGACATACGTTCTTGTGAGACGCGACGAGGAACGAATTTGAAGATTTGTGCAGGGAATGATCGTTGGTGGGGATGATGTAATTATTGTGGCGTAATATACTTTTATAGAGGACCCTGAGGCTGCCAGGTAATTCTCGAGTCATATTGATTAGAGTTCAAACAGAGGCTTCATCGCTGTAATAACTGAAGTGGTAGTTAGAACGGCGATTCATGTGTCCGTACTGGCCGCGGAGGATTTAAACAGAGACAGCAGGTTTGAGGAAGACGATTGTGCATAGCTTGCTGTGGATTGACCCCGCCATGAAGCAATCAACGCGGGTGCTTCACAAAGGAGGTCGATGTCCAGAGTGGGGCGATGACTTGGTTTCTAGCCTGGGAGAGGATGCGTTGCTGTTTCCGCATTTTACATTCGCCATTCAGGTCAGCATCATAGATTAAACTCGCAGCGAATGATTGAATCTTGTTTCAAGCGTCAGGTCACGTATCTCCCAAGAACCACACTCAACGTCATATGCTTAGTTTGAGCACGCGCCGGCATGAAATTTATCCCTGAGGGCAAGCACGTGACGTGTTGATTGGCCAAATCTTTTATCTGCTAAAATTTTCTCACCTGTTATCTCTTATCGTTAGTGCAAATACTTGTTCTTCATCGCTCCAATGTCTCGAGGTTTGGATTATCTGTGTATGATTCGAAACATTTTATTAACACTGCTATTGATCAGCTTTTTTTTTTTTTTTTTTTTTTTTGTTTTTGTCTAACTTGAGCAGCACAGGAATTCTTCAAATATGTGTTCCTTTCATCTGGATACGTTGTGACAATATCTTGGTGTGTGGGGCACGCGGACACAATTTGTCGCTGTCTTGGATGTTCTTGTGTGTCAGGTGTTGAGCCGGAGCAGAAAGAAGCACAAGTTGCTAGGAGTCACCTTCATTGTATTTGTCGGAGATTGCAAGAATTAAAGCTACGAAGGTTGATGCCAGGAGTATTATAGTGTTCAATTGCAGCTGACCACTCCTTCAGGTCATGCGCAGGGTTACTACATCAGAATTCCGATCAGCCTAATAGGTGATTTTATTTTCAGTCTTTCCTGGCTGCCTTACCTTTTAATCTCTTTACTGCCTACAATTTACTACATCGATTATACCGATCACAATACTATGTTCTACTGTAATTGCGTCCAAGCAACCTTCATCGTTGCATATGTGGTAGCATTATCGGTGTGTATGCCATCTATTCTATGAATGGATCAGACAGGACGTGGGTACATGAAGCATCTATGATACATGCTACTATGTGGACAATAAGGTCATGCCGACCTCGCTTACTTAAGTGAAAATATGTCACGGATTAGTGCTGTACCTGTCTCATTGTGAGAGTTGCATTCAGAAAGTTATCACGGTCACCAAAATCCGCTATGCTTTCCTTACTTGTATTTTCATGCTGCAACTGTGACATCGAATGTTCGGTTTTCCCTTCTTCTCATCAATGCTTGCAGCCCAGCATGTTAATCTATCCGCTGTCTCTTTCAGACAGATAGAACCGAAAGGTTATCAGTCAGGACGCCGCTATCTGTGAGCCTGCCAGTAAACACGACCAAATGCAGTGCACCTCCTGTTTCCGTCCGCACCAAATGAAACGCACTATCAAGTCACAAGCATCGTCTACCGAGCATTGAGCAATAGCACGTACCCCACCTCCAGGAGCTATCATATATCACCCTGGCAATCTGGAAGAGTCCTCGGCTTACTTAGAGACCCCGCATTGCCATGGGAGACATCCGTGGAGCTGCCTTTTGACGCAGATGTCAGGGAGTTCAACAACGTGGCTCAACTTCCATGAAGTCCTCGCCAGTGACGCTGAAAACATGACTCGATGCACCACCCCAGCTTCTTCTTCTTCTTCCTGTGGCTCATTGATGGCAAAGTGAGCCTTTTCTGGCACTTCCAAAGGCGCTGCGAGACTGAGCTCTTTCAGTTCTCGCCACGCACTGTACGTAAAAAACAATTCTTCATGCCAAGTACTTCAATCATTCCTCGTCATGCTGATAAGGGTAACTAGGGATGTGTCTAAGCACTTTATCTGGCATACATTGAAACTCTAGAGCAGGAAGAAGAAGAAGAAGAAGAAGAAAAAGAAGAGGCAGGCCAGAGCGCGGATAACTGCCACTGATGTGTGAACTGTGTGATCAGACCTCATGCAGCAGCTGGTGGGGCTGTGAGAAGTACGAGAATACGTGTAATGAAGAGAACCAAGTGGCTGCTTCGGAGTGATCCAGTAGTCACTCCGAGATGAAGCGCATCTCCTATCGCACACATGATCCTAAAAGTATGGTTGTACGACCGTCTGTGGACGTGGAACATCCAGCGCCTGTAGCTCAGTGGATAGAGCGTCTGTTTCCTAAGCAGAAAGTCGTAGGTTCGACCCCTACCTGGCGCGATGTCGAAACTCTTCTTTTGCCTGGACTCAAATTTTTCTTCGCCACGTTGTCATGCAACATTTCTGGTTATCTTGCTGTGCATAAGGTTGCTTTTTGCTATCTGGTCAGTGAGCGATGAATCAAAATATAACAATACTCTCTACAGTTTGCATGCATCCTTACTCATTAAGCCACATTCACTTACTAATTTAACCTTGGAATGGCATCAATTTTTTGTCTGGTTTATGGGTTGGGTCATCTTATTCATACTACATGCAAACTAACGTCCTCTTTCAGTCAACAGCAATCTTGTAATTTAATACAGTGCCAAGTAATTGAGTTAGGTTTCTAAAACTACTAATTCAGCATCAATTTTCAAGTTCTAAAAGTTTAAGGTAGTTTAGTTACCAACCCAAACATCAAAGGATTTAGATTTTTCAACCAATGTTGCAACTTTTTATTAGGAATTTTTGTTAGCATGAAGACTAATTTGATCATTGTATATTATAAAATCTATTGCAATGTTTAGGAGGATCAATGTGCATGTTACTTTGTATTGTCCTTTCAGTCTAAAAGATTTTGGTGCAAGAATTTCAACAAGTTTTAATCAACAACAGTATGGCCACTTAATGGTCATCATTCCAAAACAATAAAAAAGACATGTAATAATCTATATTTGTCAAATAAGTAGTCTCCTTTTTTAATTTAATTGTTTGACTTTTAAGATTGAATGGCTTTGGTAATAAAACTCTAATAAATTTGAAGTTGTTCAAATATGACTTTTTTAATCTTATAGTTGAAATTGGAATCAACTTCTTTTACCTTAACACTTATTTACAAAGTACATTCTAAAATTTTAATTTGTTCAATAAGTAAATAAATTCAATTAAAAATAAATAAAAATACATGCTTGCATTGATAGAATCAAATATAGTATTTTAAACATTATTTTAGTTTTAAACCTCAAATATGGTCACTTTAATGCTACATTCTCATAAGGCCACAACATAATGAAGACCACACCAATTGTTAAACATTATAAGCTAACCATAAAAGCCAAGGTAACAAATGAAAAATTATATTTATTCATATATGGTTTGTATTGTTTATTTTTTTATTCATTTTTTGTACAAATATGGTACTAAACACACCAAATGTTATGATAGGATAACAAACAAACAAACAATCACACAAAGGACTTTCTCTAAGCAAAAACCACATTTTGCACACACATACTACTTTCTGGCACATACACAAAACCCAACAAAAAACTCACACAAATCCAGGAATCAGGAGTGTTTCATCTGCCTCGATCAGGATACGAGAACCACCCAACTCTCAATTACCAGAAAGGGAGAGAGAAAGGGAGTGGCGCTTGGAGGAGGTGAAGTAGGAAAGAAGCATGGATTAATGAAGGGCAATAAACCCACAGAAACATATACATATATATATATATATATATATATACACACACACACACACACACACATTCAAACTGTGAGAGTGTGAGAGAGAGAGGTAGAGAAAGGGCGGTGAGTAGTTACCTCGGTATCTCCGCTTTGTGGGGCCGCCGCCGATGCCCACATCAGTTTCCCGCGTCTCGTTGGTGGCTGGTGATGCAGGAGCGTAAGCAGCAGGACCCACGCTGCAATTGCTGCAAACGGTGGGGAAGGCAAAGGGGAAAGAAGGGAAGGGAAGGGGAAAGTGGGGAAAGGTGAAGGACAGCCTCATGAAGTCTTTGCTTGTTTGCTGACTTTGCATTTTCTGTCGTAGGCGAGTCAGCAGATCCAACTTAATGGCCGTCATCGCCCAATGTCAAGTGGGTAACAGATTATGCTCATCTGAGCTGGCCGAACGCCGTTTTTTTCCCGTTTCCTCTGTCGCTGTTTCTTCGTCCAGTGGGAGCGTCGACGATGAGATGGAAAATTCCCCTTTGTGATGAAAGTTTCCAGGCTGTGACATTTTTTCTTCTTCTTTTGGAGATCGATCAGGATAAGCATGAGGAGTCGAACAATCAAATTGGATATAATCAATTGCGCGTATGTGATTGTGGTTTGGGATTCGGTGGGTTTGAGTTCGGGGTTCCGTGTGAGCCATCTGTCTCACAGGAGAGAGATCCACCGAGTTTTGTTTTGCTTTTATTTTTTGTTTTGTAACATTGGAGAGTCATAATCTCCTTGCTAGCATCCATCGTCAGGCAAGAAGAGGGATTTCACAGGCTGAGATCTGAACCGCCAAATCCTTAATACCAACCTGCCATTGCTTTCGTGGTTTAAGGTCATTGCGGATCTACGCACTAGGTTTTGTAAGGAAATTCAGAAGAGACGGGAAGACCAGCTTTCGGTGCTCAACAATCTAAGTCTGTGGCTCTGCAGGAATGGATATGTTTGTTCACTCATCGTGAGAAGTGACGCTATAAACGAAACAGACAATATATATATATATATATATATATATATATATTATTTAAATACAGGAGAAATGAAAAAGAGGCCTTACCAAGATCTCTTTCTGTTCATGAAATGCAAGTTTTTCAGAAGTAGCTTGAAACGAGAATGGCTCACGAGCGAAATTAAAATACATTTTTCTCCAAGAAAAAAAAAAAAAAAAAAAGAGGAAAAAAATGAAGAGAAAAAAACCGATGAAAAAGAAAATGATTCAATTATGAATGCATTTGCAAGAATACACACTTTTTTTTTGATGTGAATGTTAGCAACGGTGACCCAATATTTTTCTGTTTATATCCACGAATATTTACCATACAGTTTGCGCCCTAAACCCCGAAATTCGAAAATATTTCACCGCATGCTTATCACCGAACTACAATCAGACCCATGTCTGCATAATTATGATGCGGAGCAGAAGGCTTGTGTGTACTTTCCACATGCTGCTTGGTACATGGAAAAGCTGTGGGGAGTTACTCACTCACATTGCGAAAACGAATCCCATGGCCAATAGACACGTCAGAGAGAAGGGGATGAGGAAGTTAGAGGAAGAGGAGGGTTTGGGCAGCAAGGGAAGGGATCACGGGTAAAGCCTACAAGCGGAGAGATGGAGGCGGAGGACAAAGGGAAATTAGTTACCACGGAGGAAGAATACATAGGGAACCTGGCAAAATCTGGCAACGATGGAGGAATGCTGAATGCCAAAAAAGCGAAGAGCGGTACGATGATGAATAATGTCGTGCGCGAGAGGGGAGTAGTAGTAGTACCGTGGTGGTGGAACGTGATGGTGGCGGAATTCATGTGGTAGCCCAGAGCGGTGTTGCTGTTGCACCACATGCTTCTGCAACTGCAGACGTGGCCCCTTCCCCAGCACAAGCACCACCGTGACTCCCCCTCCACCACCACCACCACCACCACTTCCTCTTCCTCCTCCACCACCACGCCTTTCCCCACTCCTCCCAGCTTCCACCACAATATTCCTGACGCCAGATTCCCCGCCTCCTCATCTCCACCATCTCCTCACACTTCTTTTCCTCTCCGCATCCTCCCTGTGTCCGGTTGGTTGGGTTCTGTTTTTTCCGACTCCTGGTATAGGTTGTGATGTTGAGTTGATTGCGTTTTGGATTCTGTTGTGGGTTTGTGGTATTAGGTATTCTAGGCTCCTGGATGAGGTTTTGAATGCTCGAGGTTATTCGAATTTTTCGTGGCGGTTCGTTTCGGTGTATTGGCAGCGGTTGTAGAACTCGGTTGCGGAAACTCGGTCTCATCTCATCCACCTGGGTTCCAAGCACGGATGCCCCGAAAGTCGTTACGCTTGCAGGGTGGAACTGTGCGCCCGGTTGTCTCTGTTGGATTTCTGAAACTTGAAATTGTCGTTGACGCTTCTAGGTCGGTTCGTCACCAAGCTGCAACTTTGCCACGGAGGATTTTAATTCGCAATCAGCTGTAGGTCCGGTTGAGGACCTTTAATATTTGAGAAATTCTCGTGGAACTTGCTGGGCGCTCTTTAGCGTGGAAGAAAAGTTTTTCGAAGGCGGTTAGTGCATCCAGAAATCTTTTCGCTGGAAGTGGCAGGGCTAGTTTGTGCTGTGGCTGGTCGGAGTTGGTTTCAAGGTTTGGGGCACGTGGTTATTCATGAGACCAGGTTGCGAATTGGTTTTCAAGTTGGAAAGGAATGCGAGGGTAGTGGAGTGCTTGTAGTGGAATGCACATGGTTGGAATGGCAATAAATTTCCCGGGCTTCTCCGATATTCCTCCAGGTTGCCCCCAGGGCTTTATGAATGTGGAAACGGAGTGATAACATTTTGCATCGGCTTTTCTCCCGACAAATCAGCTCCGGTCGTCCCAATACACATGTACTTGTTCCGAACTATTTGCTCAATTCTCAGTTTTGTAGAATTTTAACAGTTGATATTTACCAATTGCTTCCTGCGGCAAAACACACGAAGTGGTAGGATGTTTTCTGTATGGAAGCAGTGAATGAGTATGCATTTCTGATGTTGCTTTAGGTCGAAGGGATCGGTCGCCATCTACAGTTCACTTTATTTTTTGATTTCACGGTCGGCAGATTACACTTTTAACTATGAGCTATCTACGAGCTACCGGTGCGATAATCAGAGGGCATGCATGATTCAATTGTTGTAATAAATAAAGAGGTCGACAATCTAATTTGTCCACCTCGATGCATTTACAGAGAAGCTTGAAAACCAGATGCTCTAGGAAAGTCATTGTGAAATCAGGAAGATAAAAAGTGTCGCTGGTAGTCCTAACTTCTACACGTTGTTGCAGACACATAGGGTACGAGAGTTGTATGAGAATGTCGTACCGAGCCACACGGTATATGAGGTGGATTGTCCCGATCAATGGTGGCGACGTTTCACCAATGACGGACAATACTTAATTTGTTTCAGCAAGACATATCATGACTTACTCATCTATCGGCCTCTGTGGCCCTCGTATTGTTCCACATTGGATTCAGCCAACGATCTGCCTTCGAAGAGCAAAAAGTTTGAAAGCTATTTCAGCTTGCTGCATCAGATCCCTCTTGCAAGAGACGCCGATGAGGTCATTTGCAAGGACTTTTTCCTATGCACGGAGAACAACTTGTATGGCATTTTTGCCACATCAACTGCTCCAGATCCCAATGCTGCAGCTTCAAATGGCTCCGTGCCAGGAGTGCCCAGTATTGAAAAGATAACATTCCTTGTGGTCCGCTTCGCTGATGGGGCTATTACGGGGCGGTCCGTATTTAAGGATGACTATATCCATTTAGCTCACAATGCTGGTGTTTTCCTGCACGAGGATCTGCTGGCTGTATTGTCAATTCGCTTCCAGCGCATTCACATTCTGCAGGTTCGAGAAGGAGGACTCTTCTTAGACGTGCGCAGCATTGGTGATTTCTGCCGAGATGATGACGAGCTTCTCCTTAATTCTCAGGCTCAGGTTATACCCTCTCCAAAATGTCTCTCTTGGCCAGTGTTCAGTTCGGTAGGTTTTGAGAGATGTATGTGCTTGTTCTCGCTCTCCAAGTGTCGTTCTGCCTCAGTCGATGTGTAGAATGTGTTATTGTGCTTTCGTGAGTGCATGTGTCCTGGCATGACCGTCTTGTGTACGCGACGATTTTTCCTTGCTGCTCACGATCGGAAAGCGTGTAAATAGCGTCAATTTTTTCAGATGTTTGGCATCATGTTCTACAGTTCTGGAGTCCCCTGCCAAACCCCCCCCCGTCCATGGTTATGAAAATTGAGGTGGTTTGTAGCTCTTTAGCTCGACACAAGCGGATTCCTAATTTGCTCTGGTTTTCTGGTTTCTGGAATGGTCTCTAGACTTATGTATTGACTTTTTTGGGATGGCAGGCCGAGGCCAAATTTCAGGAGGAGCAAAGACAGCAGTTGAAAGCTCGAGGTCGGGTTCATGAAGCTGAAGTGTTGGTTCCAGTTCCACAGCCAATCAAGACCAATGGGCTGAAACCTTTCAACACTTTAAATGGCAGAAAGCGTCCGCGTATTCGGGACAGCAGAGCTGCACATGATGACTTTGGCACCTCCCGGGGTCATCCTCAGTTTTTTGGTGAAGGGAGTGTTGCTATTCAGGAGATTGACATTCTTTATGACGGTTACTTTCGAGGCCTTTTTACAGTTGCAGATGGACCCATTGCTGATGCGGGCAGGATACACGGAAATGGTGGTATGAGGACGCATTCAAATGGAGAGTACGACAGTTACGCGCCTGGGAATCCTCACATCCGCAGGTTTCGCTCTCATTCAGGAGTAAACCCGAGCAGACAGTCGAATAGCAACAATCATGTTCGGACGTTTCCGGCATCCGGAGAGGCTGGTAGTCATACAAGCTTGCAGTGGCGTCACCTTGCTTCTGACAGGGATCACTCCAGCTATGACATTTCATCTGGGCGCCGATTTGAAACAGCGGCGCAGAACGGTAGTCGTGAAAATCTGTCAGGACGTCGGCTTATCTCAGCGAGGGACCGTGCTACGTATGAAATCCCGACTAGTCGATGGAATGGGAACAACTTGTCTTCCAGCGGAAGCTTGTATAGTAGTGGCGGTAGTGATTTAGCCAGCCACAGTTATAATTCCACCACCGATCGTGGATCTTCCGACGCCACCACCCTTCATGAGCTATCCAGCCGTAGAGAAGAGCCAGGTCCTAGCGAAAGACGTTTTCGTCCTGTGCCTAGTTTAACCACAAGTGGGCGATCAATGGCGGCTCCTAACAATCTTTCGAGGTCGGTGTTTCGTGATGATTTCAGCTTAGATGACCCCTCCATGGGACGCTCTAGATCTAGATTAGGGGGTGAGGATCAGGTCACCAATAGTTCTAGGACTTCTCCAGGTAGAGCAGGGCAGACAGGATCAGGTAATTTTGGAACTTCACATGCTACGATTGGGCATGACAATGCGAGGAGAGATGGGACCCAAACAGGGAATGCAGCTGCCGCCGGGACGAGTGGAAATGAAGTACAGGAAGGAAGCCAGATATTACGTGGGCTGAAGCAGCGCCTGTTGTCGTTTATCTTGCAGGGTATTGTTGACGATGAGGACATATCTCCTGCTGTCGTACGTTCCTCTCCATATCTATCTTGGGCAGTTATGTTGGTTTCCACAGCATCCGTCAGCCGATATCATACCTCTCTCCCGTTCTGTAGGTTCTTGAATTTGATTCCACCTGCTGGCACTATGTATCAATTTTTATTTGTATGAACGGCTCATTTTCTTTCCTTCTGAAACAGAAAGCTCAAAGACTCAAGCGCTTCTATTTTTATTTCCAGCAATATGTGGACCTGGTGATGTGGAAGGTGTGTTGAATACGCTACATTTTTATGTTTATTTTTATTTTTTGGGTTGTTTAAGTCGACCTGGTTTGCTTTTATTCTGCTTTCATTTTGGCAATTTTTTTGAGTCGTAAAACGATGTAGGAAATGTCCTGAAAAATGCTGGAAATCTGACTTCAGTTGTATATTACGACAGGTTCAGTTCCTCGATCGACGTCACCTGCTTGTAAAGTTTGGAAGTGTTGATGGAGTGGTATGCATTATTGGAGTCTTTTCTGACCTACATTTCTACTTTGATGTTCTTGGAGAAGTAATTGTGCACGCGTTTGTGTGTCCTGGCGCTGCATTCCTTCCCTCGCAATGCTCATCATGTATCCCGTAAATACCAGGACTCTTATTGGTTTCTTGGCTTCTATTTGAAGTGATCCCTGTTGCAGTTTGAGAATGTTAACACCTTTTTTTTTGTGTAATGTAGGTACTTCGAAACTCTGAAACGTCGCATCAAATTGCTTTTTTGGCTGTATACAACATGGAAACTACGGAGATACTAAGCTTCTATCAGGTATACTCAGTACTTTTAGCCGACTTATTCTACGTTCAGATATTTTATGGCTCATTCTTCTCCATGCTCTCTTCACTCCGTGGAGTACATTGCTGACGTGTAATTTACTCTGCAGAATTCATCCGAGGAATTACTACAGTTAGTAGAGCAATATTGGGATCACTTCAGGATGGTTCCGCAGAACCCTCAGTACATGAGGTTCATTTCCAGTTACGCAAATAATGGCTTCGCCCGTGAGCAGTTGCGTAAACAGAAAGCTGCATGTCTTTCTGGCAAAGCTGGTAGCTATGCTCAGGTAAATTTTTAAATTTTCATTTCGATGTATGTCACCTCAAACTGTTCGTGTGCTTGTTAGTTCTTTTTTCCACCAAAGTTTTTGACGTTTCTACTTCATGCAGATCATTAAGAGAACTCTGGCCTCCCTGCCCCACAACTCTCAGTCTCAAAGTCCATCTGCATATTTTGACCTATACCTGTTCCACTATGACGAAAAGGTAAAATTTCTTAAATAGGTTCTGCTTTTTGACCTTCATTCTGAATAGTGAGTATGATGAATTTGATGTGTTTCATTATCGCCTTCTAGATTTTCGATTTCCATTCAAGTGGTTGTCTGTGCCACTGTTCTCAGGTTTTGAAACGCTTCTAACATGCTGATTGTTTGCTGGCCATTTCCCAGTTAATATCTTCAACCGATCGGCATAAACCGTGCGCAGAACATCCAATCAAATTCGTTTCTAGACGTCGACCGAATCTACTGAAATTTAAGATCAACCCTGGTATGTTCCATGGTGCACTTGCTTTCTCCAATCTGGTGTGAGAAAGCTGCTTATTTATTGTTGAATGCGGTTACTTAAGTTCAAATAATGTAGATACGTTTGTGTTGACGGTCAACATATCTTCAGTTCTACCTGTTTGTTTACATATGTTTTTACTCTGCATTCAAGAATGTGTGGCCTGAACATCTGGGGGTGTGCGATTGGGTGTTGTTTACAGGATTGGAACTTGGTTCAAACGATGGACACATCAAGCGAGTCGCCTCTTACTTGTTCCATCCCATTTATCCTTTCGCCATCTCAGTTCAACAATCGTTCATGCAAACCTCCATCGTGAACTTTCATTTTAGACGTTAACTTTGTAATGCTGACAGCTTTCGACATTTAAAGAGTGCACACATTTTTCAGGAACTACTATTACTACTGTATGCTATTTCTGCGCCAGTTTGATTGTGTGGTGACTACTTTGTGCTTGATGGCCGTGCCGTAAGTGCAGTTCCAACTAGGGCACCTCCCCCCGAGTTTCGGATGAAGTGAAACTACGGCCTGCATATCTGGTGTGTTGACGAAATTTTAGATGACGAAAGAACCCATCTCCTTACCCCCACATGAAATCTCTTTAGGGTGTTATATATTCTTCTTTAACACCCGTTCTTTTCGTCTTCTTTGATGCAATTCATTATCATGCTACGTTCCAAGGTGGTTGTGCTGATGCTCCCGTGTCGGGTTTGTGTAATGGGGTGAGCATTTGAAGATTTGATAGCACATGTCTAGTTTTGATACTAGTGAATTTGCATTTAATCATGAGCGATTTGTCGTGCTTTGTTGAGGTGGAACTCTTTTAAGCAAGGTGTGATAATGAATGACACATCCGAGGCTTTTGTGCAATCAATATAAAGTTGGAAGGTGAAGGCTAGCTCGTAACAGTGCAGATCACCAGTAGATGTTGTATACGGTGATGATCGTGTTTTGATACTATCCAGTAAACAGTGTCTCTATAGCCTCTCTTACCTGTCTTCCTAAATCCTGGTCTGATATAGAGCTGAGTAGTTCCTACCCGCTCTCGTCTCCTAATACCGAAAGGTGGTAAGGATCAGTAATGCTTGATTTTACCAGGACTATCAGATAAATCCTTGTTTTTCTTATTCCTGCTGCCACTGCAAAGTGTTTTGTCGACCAGCACGAAGGTTTGTATTTATAAACAACGACGAAATACATAGCATTCTCTAGTTACACTACGATGAGGTGAAGTGTGAGGGTAGCAAGATGAAAAAGAAAAATACCTCTCTTGGTCTACGCAGTCGTGGCACTCACACTTGCCAATGCACTCTTGTAGTCTTCAACCGTAATCTTGGCAGCTCCTGTCAAGATGAATGAACGCAAAATAGGTACATGAAGAACTGTTGGTTACATTTCACAAATGGACGAGATGGTGATAGACAATTGCTTAGCTACTAAGGTTTTTCAGCTACTGCAGAAACAGCAAAAGCAGGGGCAAGTGGCACTTGAGGAATCGCATCTTGGTAATTATAATGTAGGCGCCGTGTTTACACGGGGCCTGGAGGAGCTTGTGCAAGACTATTCAAATACTTACATTGCACTTGCCTGCTCTTCACACGAGTTTTCCCGAAGTTTCTTCACTGCAGGGAGATGGCAGTCGTCGGGGAGAATCCAACAAAGAGGATCATTTTGGGAGCATGTAGGACATAATGGAGAGCTCTGGTGGGTCTGGCTATTCTTCCACTTGTTCCAAATTTCTCGGTGGAGCGGCTTCAGGAGGAGCTTGACGATGAGGATAGGACTGAAAGAGGCAAGTCAGTGAACACGTCCAGACATATCCGTGGGGGTTGTATCAGTGATGGCAGTGGTGTCTGTGCATGCACTCATCCTTTTTTCAATTGAATTTGTGGTGGTGATCACGCAGAACTTGTGCACAGAAACTGTTTGAAGTACCCACTGCTGAATATTCTGCGCTGTTTCATGCGAGTAGCACTACATGGAAGGTTGCATTGCTAACGCAAAAGTCAGCAGCACATGATCTCGACAGTGAGTCTAAACTGATCCTCAGTGCACAACAATCCTGTCCAAGATCAGCAGCAATCTGTATGACTCCACGTATCGGCTGAGAAGTATTCCCAACATGAAATCTGGTTTAAATTTAAAGCTTTCATCTCGTCGTCACGTGTCTGGTTGGTGTAGTCGGTTATCACGCCAGACTCACACACTGGAGGCCCGCGGTTCGAACCCGCGATCAGACAGTATCCCGATTGATGGACACGGTTTGCAAAAAACATTGGGTTGATAACGCATCTGCTTTTTATAGCAGAACGTCGTAATTTCGACCCTCACCCGGCGCAGTAGGAGAAGATGCCGAGTGCTCTACGCATTGTTTTCAAAAGCATGTTTACATATTTTAGACTCATTTGTGCAAGTAGATGTGCCTGATTGCAATAGTCTGATTGGTGAATACTGCGTACATGACATTTTTGGAAGCTACATAATTTTGGGGTCAAGATATCCAACGTACTTCAGCCACATCACTCCCAACGCCATGTAAGTGGCAGGTTTTGCGAAAACGAAATTTTATATGGTTTGTTTGTTGCATTCACAACTGTAACAATCATAAATCATTCTGTACATAACACACCACACGTTGTTTTCCCAATGTTTTAGAAATCAAAAAGATGTTTTTCCTTAAATTATCATATGATTTTATTACTACATAAATCATTTTGACAATAATGGACAAATCAAAGATGTACACGATGAGCTACAAATTATATTCTCCTCAGTATATGTGATAGAACTTAGCTAGTTTTAATTATTTCGTAGTGAAATTACCGTGTTTGGTTTTTTCACAAATTTAGGATCCATTCAAAGTGCAAAACCTCGCATTCATTCATGCGTTCTTTCATTTGTACTTACGTACAATTATGTAAATATTTCAACTTTTTCACGTGTGTTCATATATAAAAGATTTTAGAAGCATAGTTCCTTCTGGAGCATAATTTCTTCCAAAAATAGCATTAGCCACCAAATTGCTAGCCATATCTTTCAATATTCCGGAACCCACTCACACGGAGCTTTGAACCAGTTAAGATCTGGACTTTGGAGATTATATGATCGTGTATTGAAGCATTCAAGCGCTACATGAATGGATCCCAATAAATGAATGTTGTACATAAATGGTGATAAGCAATTTTCAACACTATGGAGCAGCTCTAGTATGATTCAAGGCTAAGGAAATTTGTTTCTTTGAAGATAGGCATGTCTCGAGCTTGATGCACAGCTTGCGGTGCTCCAGACTTCTTGGCCAACACAGCCTCGGTGCTTGGAGCTTGAGCCTCCTTGCCTCCATCACTGACCATTTTCAGAAAGTATTGGTGCCTGTAAGAAGAACCCAGTTGCAAAGGCAAAAGATCAATCCTTCTCGGTCGAATACGAACCACCACACACTATTTGCCAGAAAGAATAAACTTCGGATTGAGGAATGCTAGTAATCTTCTAGTTTATGAGGCTTGAAGTTTCGTATGCAGAACGAAACAAGTGAAAGAAAAATCTCATTTGGAAATATCTTATTCATGCTGCAGTTTGAAATGGAGAATGAAAACATACCATCGCAGGTCGGAGGTGAGCTCAGGATGGAACGCTGTTGCTAGCATGTTGTTCTGCTTCACTGCCACAATAACTTTGTCCTTGCTGCTATCCTTCTGCTTCGACACACAAACAACACGATCATGTCATTGGCACACGCGTTAGCTCAGTAGGTGGTGAATATTAAGTCACAATCTATCAGGTGATGCTAATGCAATCAACAATCTTCATGATAATACATATTTGCAGTAGAAAATAATGTTGAATACTGTCTACGGAAGCTGACCCAGACGCTAAACTTTGGCATCAACTGAGTCAAAGAAATAGTCACCTGCTCTGGCAAATCAACAGCTCGCTTGGGTGCCAATGGACACTCGGCCAACACTTCTACCGAAGGGCCAACGTCGACAATTGCAGGGGCTCGAATGAACACAGCACGGCAAGTCTCCGCACCTCCATCTGAGGCCAAAGATGGAACTGAAAGCTCCATCTCAAAGCTGTTTATCTGCATGACCATACACAATTTCACACCGATCTGGTTATACATGAATGTTACGCTGATTGAATGGAGCATTTCATGTAATCTGTCCTCAATTAAAGCAGCATATCCAACAAAGATAAGACGGAATTTCCGATGAAAGGGACGAGGGTATAAATCAGCGTCGCTGGTTACATAAGCACCTGGCTACCAAAAAAGTTGCGGTGAACGGTGCAATCAAGACCTCCTAGAAGCTCTTGGCCTCCTTCCTTCACACCTGTTTCCATAAGTGTTTCAATTACAGGTAAATATCTCTGATATGCAATCCCGGTTCATGTAAGGATATAACGTGGAATTTTTAAAGAACCTCTGTTCGCCCTCACAGGCACAACCCTTAGACCCCCGAATAATCGAAGAATGAGTTGGGAACTCATGCATAAGACAAGACAGAACGACGATTTGCAATAACAGGACACAACAATGGTTCCACACTCACCTACGGCTTTAGCTGCCAAGAAGATAAGCCCGGCGCACGTTCCCCAAATTGGATTTCCAGAGCTTCCAAATTTTCGCAGAGCTGGAAACTGTAATAAGGGCATCACAGTGGGCATCAGCTTGAGTTTGTGTCAACAAAGGAGCAAGGGACGAAGTGGAGCAAATGCCAGCAAACAGATTCTTTCATGACGGTCATCAGAATAGTGAAGGACCGAAAACAACGCCGATGCGAAGCAATGAGAAATGTGGGACGGACCAAGTTGTTCTTCTCCGCGAGCTTAGCCATGGTAGTGCTCTCGCCTCCGGGAATAATAAGACCCGACAACTCCGCCAATTGCTCTGGCTTACGAATCTCCACAGCGTCCACGCCCAGCTTCCGCAAACCTGATTCTCCAATCCATACAGCCGAAGCGAAGTCAGCCCACCTCAACACATCAGACCACAATTCGCACGCCGCAACCACCAGCAACAAATTCCGCTACCAAAACAAAACAAAAAAACAAAAACCTCCGCTAATTCAATCACTCCTCCCAATTCCCACCCCTCCAAACAACCACAACATTCTCAGCAAACCACAACAACAATAACAACACCCACAACCACAGAAATCAAACAACACAGACACGAAAAACTCACAAGCGATGTGCTCATTGAAGGAGCCCTGCAGAGCCAACACTCCCACCGTCATAGCTGCAAAACTAGTAGCCTCCAAGAATCCTCCTCCTACAACTACTCTGCCGATTCCTCTTCTTCCTCCTCCTCCTCTGCTTCTTCTTCTACTCACCGCGGCTTCGCTCCGCAATGACAGAAACAGAGAGCAAGGCAGGCGAGGTGACGGAGGATGGTGTCCACAGAGAGGAGGTGAGATTGGAAGTGGAGGTGGGAAGTGAGGGCGCCCCACCTAAGTGAGGAATCGGGGCCAAGGGAGAGGCAGAAGAGCAAAGTCGGCGAAGGAAGCTGGGTGCGGTGTTGCGGCCTTGTCCCCATGTTGGGATCCCCTCCCCAGTCCTGGCTCAACCGAAGCCAGCCACTCCCCACCCGCGCCCCCCCCGGCCCGGCCCGGCCCGTGCTACCCAACTCCACCCGACCCGCGATGCCCCACCCGACCCGGGCTTCTTCCTAGGTTCGGAATCTGGTCGTGATGCTTCTCCTTTTTTCGCTTTGATTTTGTTTTAATAAGGGGTTTGGAGGTGGAGGGTAGTGCAGGGAGAAGTGCCACGACGGATGGGAGTTGTTGTTTTAGTTATTGTGTGTGGTTTTAATTCCGGGAATTTATTGAGCTTGGTTAGGACAACGTTGTTTCTTTTTCATGGTGGGGAGGGTTTCTATTTGTTGTGGTGGAGCTTGTCCCTTTTCCCTGATTTTGTTTTGATTTTGTTTTTGTTTTGTTTTTGTTATGTTATGTTTTGTTTTTTTTTTTTGTGTTTTTGTGATTTGGGTGCCTTGATGGTGTGGGCTTGTGCTTTGGGTTAGATGGGTTCTAAGAGATTTATTTATTTATTTATTTATTTATTTTAAATATATCCCACCCCCCCCCCCCTTCTTGCCCAATTTTTTTCTCTTGTGTTATCCCCCTGTTTGTGTCGTCATCTTGTGTAGTTTTGATCATGAGGATCCATATCTGTGCCTGAAATTGTTCTCTTTGAGGAATCTTCTTTACTTATTAAATAGGAAGTTTTTAAAAGCAATTTCAAAAGCAGTATATATATATGTAAATAAATAAATAAATAAATAAATAAATAAATATATATATATATATATATATAATTTCTCATATATATGAATATATTGAAAAGATTTGAAAAAACCGCATAACAAATTACAAAAATAATCAAATTATGAAGAAGAAAAGATTTTATTGTATTTAATCTGTAAACTTTTATTTGAAAACTATATCGAAATGATTATATTATCATGTAGGTAAGGGTTTATCTCACTGTGCATAGGTTTTATACATATATATATATATATATATATATATGGTCTTTCTTGTGTTTGTAACTTATATTCTTATTTCATTTATAACTTAGATTAAATTGTAAATTAAGTTTTATTTAAATTTTATTTAAAACTTAGCTCCATGCAATGTAAAAATTCTATAATTTTTGTTTTGTTTTGTTTTTTGTTTTTTTTTTTCTTTAATTTAGTAGAAATAATAAACTTGACCTTCTTTTTTTCTCTTTTGTAATTAATAATTGATTGGTATTACAAATTAGAATGCCTTCCTCCAAAAAAGAAAATAAAGTATAAAAGAAATTGGTGTTGCTTTAATGGATCTTTAGTTTGCTGAGGTTGTACAAGGGATCATATATAATATGGGTTTTTTTCATCTCTCCAATTATCATAGAAGTAGCTTTTCTAAGCAAAGATCTACTTGATAAGAGTAGAAATACTTTTATATTTGAATATATTTTTAATACATGAAATATAAGATTATAACTTTCATCTCTTGTAGTTATAACTTAATTTTTTATTTGGCCAATTAGAATGCCAGATCTTTAATGGCCATATTAATTTCATGGCTCAATTACTTCTAACTCTAATTTTTTTTATTGTATTCAAAGAAATTGTATTATTATTACTACTACCATCAATCAATACTTATAATTTAATTTTATCTACTATAAGTATTTTAATTTCTGAAGACTTATATAGTTTAAAATTTGAATTTATCTATTATATTATTATCCTTGTATATTTTTATTTTCTTATTTTTGATAATTTCTAGGAGGTGAATTTAGAAAAATGACCTTATATTATTGCCAAAAAATCTATGTAGAATAGATTTCTCCACAATTACTACATACAATCCTATTTTTAAGTCAATACTTACTAAGAATATACCTCTTTCTATACACATGGTAAATATTTAGCAATCAAAGTTGTGCTTTGACTAACTTTAGGATGGAAATTTTTGAGAAATGTGTTTCAAACAGCATCTCAATTGGTAAAGGTTTTGGTTAAATTATTTCTATATCTAGTACGCAATGTCAATTTATATGCAATGAACTAATTAGATCAACCTCATTGAAGTTTTTATTACTTTGATTGAAACCTATTACATTTAAAGAATTATAGTTGTTACTAATTTATGAGAAGAATTTTTAATTTTAAAAATATTTCTTTAAAGGTTTTAAAATGCAACTAAGGTAGATTTGTTTTTATCTTCTGTACTTATACATTTATTTTTAGTCAATCAATTGTCAATGTTAAAAATCCAATAAATATACAACCTTATCAACTAAGTATAAATTAATTTTAAATACATAATCTTTTTATGAAAATATAAGACAAAAAATATGATTGTGGAGGTGGGGTCCAACAATCACATATCTATATTAATGAAATACAATACTACAAGTGTTAGACTAGCTCTTAAGTAAAGTTTGGTCTAGAATAAAATCCATTGAATTTTAGATATCTTCTCAAACTATCTTCCAAAAGGTAACTCTCAAAAGTTTCTTTCAAAAATATCCCTCACTTTTTTTAAGTTGCATCTATAAGAAAAAACAAATAACTTCTATTTTGAATGGTGTTTTAATAAATAACTTAAAATCCTTATTTATATTATACAATCTAGTTTAGTGGTAACAAACCTATTTACAATGCAATTGAATTTATCTAAACTATCAACAATCAGCCTTCTTTACATTCAATTCATTTGGTTCAATTCATTCCGTTTAATACTAGTTTTTATTTTTTATTCTCTTGAATTGATTTATTATATACAAAAGATTAAAAAATTAAAATCATCAAAATAATAAAACAAAGAAATAATATGAAATATAAAATATAAAATACAAAGAACTTAGTTAAGTTAGTTAAATAATAATTAATTACTTTAATGATTATTAAAAAATAAAAAATAAAAAAGTAATAAAAAATAAAAATATATACATATATATATATATATATATAATTAGATACTCATATTATGTAATACAATTTTTAATTAAATTTGATCATAAATCCATAAGTGCATCTCACCAATTCAGTCCACAAACAAACAAAAACAAAAAGCACAAAAAACTGTTCTACAATCTGGATCGAATGATTTGTGTGAACCAGTAAGCTAGATTATGTGCGAGGTTCATAAGGTCCCATCTCTCCTGTTCCAAATTCGGCACCACAAGACATTTTGTGCTGGAGATTGCCAACAATGAAGGGCCAACAGTAATGAAGATTGTTTGCGTGTGAGTTCAAGCCTTGGTTGGGTCGGTAACTGACCAGATCACAGCATTCCATCAGATACAACTGATGGGTTCAGATGCACATTTAAGCGCCGTTTTGGATTCAGCGGAGGTGAGATTGCAAAATGTGTGAAGATGCACGAATATGGTGAACTATCTCGGGTGAATAATAAGTAAATAAGAACTGAAGAATGCAGATTCCCTATCCCAAAATGCCCAGCACGAGGAAGCATTCCGACGGGTGATATGAGCTATTCGTGTGCAGCCGATCGAAAGTCCACTGCGGCTAACCATCCGAAGCAACAGAGATGCAGATGCCAATGTCTCCTTAGATTCATCCCCCTCATTGGAATGCGACCAGGGAACAAGCCTGGAGTATTCCAATCAATCCAGCACGAAGGTGAGACGACTCTAATGACACGATCGAAGTCGCGGAATGAAGATTACAATGCAATTTTATTTTTCTCTCTAAATAACAGTATGTACATTTTGCGTTGCCGCATGAAATTGCAATCGGTGGTTCAAAAATCTGCCGCAGTGATACATTTCGGCGTGACGGAACATGGAGATGCCAAGACCATCGCTCGTGAGCCTCGACAAGAGCTGCATTGCTTCTGGGTCGTTGCGGGATGAGACCGAATCGCTCTCGCTAGCTCTGAGCTTAGAAGGGGATGGCGCCCGAGACTCGAGGGTACACGACGCGGTTGGGGTGGTGCAGCAGACGCCGCGCCTTCTGTTTCCTGAAGCAGTACAATGCAGCGCCCAGCGGCCACTCCACCACGGCGGTGACCAGAAACGCCACCACTCCCAGCGTCGGGCCTACGATCTTGCACCGACACGGGTTCTGGCGCGTTCCACACTGCACACACAACGGAATCGCCATCTCTCTCTCTGTCTCTCTCACTCGGAAACCTAATCGCTCCTGCTCGCTTCCTCCTCTCGATCGCTACCTCCAATTCCAAAAACTTAGGCCCACTTCAGAATGGTCGAAGAATGCGCAACAGCTGCTCTGTAAAACCACGATTGCATGAGACGATTGAAGGCTTCGCTGATGATCAGTCCCTCGAAACTGCTGGTTTATGTATCGAGACCATGAGCGCAGCCAGAGCGACACCTGGCGCTTCCACCTGTCAGCGGTGCGCTGTGATCCATCGGAATCACGACCCATTCATTCCCTGCACCGTCGGCCACACGTGTCGCCTTGATCGTGTACGATTTCGTCGATGTGGCTTGGTTTATATTCCACCCTGTAATTGAGCTCACCTGGTAGTAAGACCCATTGCGTTGATTTCCCACCTAGGTTGGGATTGTTTACCAAATACAGAAGTGTTAAATAGTCCACAAAAATTACCACTAAATTCAGGAATAAGTAGTGTCAGGTCTTTTCCTTCACTCTAAAAATCATTCCAATGCATTCTTACAAAATTGTGGAATAGTTTCTTTTTGCAGCTGTCAATTGACAGGTTTCAAAGGCAATTGGCCCATTTTTTTTTATTCAGACCATATCGTCGGTAGAATGTGGTGTCAATTGCCATAGCTAAAGCATTTTAATATTTGCAAAATGGATTATCTCATCTATCAGATATGAAGTATGAAGAAGAGTCAATTTGTCTTTTAAGTGCTTCAAACTGTGCTTGACATTTAAAAGAACACACATGTTTGATATTATTTTTGTAAGATTTGTCAATGGAATTGCCACAATGTTATAGTCTCCAAAATATCACCATACCAATGAAGGTCTTAAAGCACTTTGAATGCCTTTTATGAAGATTGGAGACTTATGATTTAGAATAATTTTTATATTTTTGTGATTTCATTTTTCTTTGGTCTTTGATGTAATATAAGTAAATAGAAGTAATTAGAAGTAAGTAGAAACATATTGAAAGGATAATATCTTTGTTAAGAAGTTACGAGGAAGTTTTTAGATTTTTATAGATATGCCATGTGGCTATCAAAACTTGTACCATAAATTTTTTACCTTTAGGAAGTTGCATTGGAAGCAACCTACAACTTGAAGCTTGGGCCATAAGCCTTGCAATCCTTAGGAAGCTTGTATAAGACCTTCTTTATAGCTAGTATATATAGAGGTAAGACAAAAGCCATCCTCAATCTTGTCAACACCTTTCTTGTGTTCCAATCTTAGTTTAAAACTCCTTAGTTTCTTTGTATTTGGTAATAGCCATGTTAGTTCTTTTTAATCCTATAACTATCTCTTCTTTTCTTACTTTCTTCTTTCTTTAGTAATACATGGATATTTTATCTTTTGGATTCTATTGTAATTCATATCCTTGATATAAGATGGCCTCAATTAAGATTTACTTATAATTTGTGGTATGAAGTAAAAAAGTACATTTAGTAAGAAATAAAGAAGAAAAAAAGAAAAAAAGAAAAAAAATGAAATAGAAACAACCAAAGAAATACACATTTCAAAACAAGATACAATTTGTCTATTAAATTTTTATCTCGTAAATAGATAAAAAAAATAAAAAAATAAAAAATAAAAAATAAAAATTTATATAAATAATTCTTTTATCTTTTTAATAATATAAAAAAATAAAAAAATAAAAAAAATAATAAAAAATTACAATAAATTAAAAATATGATATAAATAATAGAAAAATTAAGCAATTGGAATTTATCTCAAGAATAACTTGATTATGTGATCAAAGGTTTGAGCCTTACCAAGGCTCACAATTAGTGTGTTGGGATGTCTTAAGGAGCCATAAGACCTTAGTCTTATCTTCTTAACTACTTTATAAGTTATATATGTGCACCAAATTTCTATTGATTACTCTAATTTGTCATGGACATACAATGGACGAAGGTTTTAGAAGATTCTATTTAGTCCTAAAAGATTCTAAATGGTTTTGAGAAGGCCCTAATAGGTCGTAGTAGGTTCCAATAAAGTTTTTAAAAGTTTTTAAAGGTTTTAGAAGGTACTATGAGATCTTAGATGGTTGTAGAAGGTTCTTGGAGGCTTAGATATTTTAAAAAGTTACTAAAAAAAGATCTTGGGCTTGCTTCACCTCCAAGTATCAAAGAATCTCTTCAAGAGTTCTAAACAAGGATATATATAAGAGTCCAAGCTAGAGAATTCTTTAGTCTTAACAACGTATCTCTTGGAGTTTCTAGCTCACCTTCTTTGGTATTGTTTGTGTTCTCATTCGATCAATTCAAATTCTTATTGATTTCTTCTAAAACCTTGTTTTCAATTCAAGTCTCTTATTCTGTATTCTCATGTCTTTGACATTAGATTTTCAATAATATAAATATAAATTGTGTTCTTTTCAATACTTTTTCTTTTGCTCAAAAAGAAATTTGAAGCAAATTATACCAATTTGTATATCTTTTACTTTTTAATATTTCCTAGAGTTGAAAGATGTAGAAGATGTCAAATAATTGGTATAAAGATGTGATACAAGCAATGGACGTTTATCTTTCCGATGTTAAAATAGCCAATTAATGTATTTTATAATTTGACTAATAGCTTCATTAAGAGTTTGATGATCAAATATAGATAATAATAGATCTTTTATATTATCTTGTAATCTCTAATAAAACTAGTTTATATCAAGGACAAGAACTTGATGAAAGCAAATAAACATATGAAACTTCTATTAAGAAGTATAAAAAAATAGAAATAAGGAAGTATATATATATATATTAATAGAAACTAGAATGGCTATTGCCACAAGACAAGAAAACTATAGACTCTTGAAACTAGACTAGAAGCAAGAAAAGAGTTGACAAGAGTGAAGAAGGCTTCACTCTTGTCTCTATTTATACTATCTATCTAAGAGCTACGTGGCAATATTCTATAGGACCTTCTACATATGTCTAATTTGCAAGACACATGTCAAACTTGTACAACAAGTTTTCCATATGTGCGCCACGTACTTGGCTTGTTCTATAAGCTACCAATATGTGCGACACATAGCTAGCTTGTTCCACAAGCTACCAACATGTGTGCCATATAGCTAGCTTGCTGACCAAGTTTCTAACCTACCAATCATCTATAGACATGTATAAAGGTGATTCTGTGTTGTCATGTTGTCGTGTTGTGGTTCGGTTATTATGTGAAAAAATTATACATGTATATTTATTGTATAATTTACTACATAATTAAATGAGAGCCATATCAATGGACTTATATTTGTTATAGGATGTGATTAGGTTTCTAGTTTAAAAAGGATCTATTAAAAGGATTCTTGTTAAGGTTTATAGAACCTTATATTCTTTTAGTAGTGATTTTAGGGTTGATTTTATATTGATAGTAACTTATATATATCTTAAGTCACCTTTGTTAGACATTGGTGATTCTTAAAACTTTAGTTTATTTCTTTTATTTAGTACTTAAGGCACAAAGTATGTAAATCTTATAAGAAAAAGGGTTAGAAAAAGGTTTATAGTGTAAAAAGGGTAGTTTGGCCATCTATGTGGATGAAAAGAGGTGGATGATAGAAATCTCTATTCTAATTGGTCAAAAATCATGCTCAATGGGCTTCAAGGAGGTTGCCCGAGGATTTATTAGGAGTTAGGGTTTTTTTTTTGAGAGGAGTCAAACATCAAAGGCTAGGATCATAAGGTTTAGGTACAAATTTTGTGTAATTTGGACTTTTTATGAAGAAGTTATAGGCGCTCAATGTTAAGGTGTTGATTTTGGACCTACTATCACTCTTTTGAATATAACTTGCACATATAGAGAGCAATCAAGAATCGGTGACTAGGATTGGAGAAAGCACTTTCACGGCTACACTTTTTATATATAGTTTGATAAAATTTAAGCTAGAATTAAGGAGATATTGGGAGTTGAAGTTAGTGCTTATAAATTTAATAGCAATAAGTGACCTGTTAATATAGTGGTTACATTTTGACCTATATTTTAGACAATTTGATAGATTTTTAGTTCAAAATTTTCAAAAGTATATATGTTCATGTAATAAGATAATGTACAAAAATTTTGTGGCATTAAAATTTGGGGTTTATGAGATATAAGGAAAATAGTGCTCATGTATCTCTGAGCTAGGGTATTAAGCACCTGCTAGAGGTTTTGAGATATCGGACGATCAAAAATAAATTTATGATTAGTTCTTTGATATAGTGAAACTTAAGAAAATCATCTACACTTTGAAGTAAATTTTATAGAAATTGAATAGTTGGATCAAGAGTTATTGAACTCTAAAGTTCAGCAAGAAATAAGTCCTTGCGGGTGAATAAAGTTTTGAAGGGTTTTTGTAGAAATTTGAACCTTTTTTGTCCAAACTTACTTGAATACAACATGGTTTATATATATGACTTCTTTTTTGTGAGATTGTTGTATTATTTGTCTTTTTTATTAAAGATAAATCACTTCTTAAATTTTTGCCATTAAATTTCAAATAAACTCTTCACAACTAGGTATCCAATATATTCCCAGATAGAAGACCATGTCATATGACAGCATCTATGAAGCTTCTAAGAAGCTTCTCTATCAGATATTATCAAATCAATTTATTTTATCTACTTCTATTGGTCTATATAAATTAGATAATTATTCAAATAAATCTTATGTCCGTGACATTATCTTTCCTTCTAGGGACGAGTTCTACGAGCAGCGGTGATTATATGTTGAGGAAGTCTAGAATACGTCAAATTGTGCTTGCCACATACTTTGATCTTTGTTCCCTTTGAAGGTAGTTAATAGGTCCTTTCAGCCATCGATAATGTCTCATATCAGGGTGAGAGGACCACCCTGTTATTTGATCATTGTTGAGGCCTTCATAACTCCCTTCAAAGAAAACATTAGGAATACCATCAACATTAGTTCCTAGCTCTAAAAGTATCACCAAACATCGAGAGTCTCTTCTAAGGTCATGATACCAAACACATTGTATTTTGCCATTAATCCAAAGAAGGACATGTCATTCTTGAGAGTCCTCATCTCTATTTCATCCTCTTGAAGGTTGTGATAGTCGTAATGTCTCATCCAATAAATCAGCAAACGAAGGTTCTTAAGTTGAATCTACTGATTGTTGGTTTTTCATCTCCTTAATATCACAAATACAAAGAATCTATAAACAAGAATAGAAAGTAGAATGTTATCTTGCCTAGATTGTGTTTCTTTTATAGGAAAGGTCCTCATCTTGGTTTTGATAGATGTCGTTGATGAAAAGCATCTACTTTCCATGCTGCATTTATAAGATTCTTTGCTGATTCCCATGTGCTTTCACTAATATTGTATCCACGCCAATGAACAAGATATTCCAACCTATTTTGGTGCTGCCTCAAATCTAAGACTTTTTTCACTTCAAATTTTTTATTATTGTCCACGTCTATAGGAAGAGATGGCACTTTTCTTCTTCTTGGTATATTCACTATCTTGTATGGTTCAAGAAGAGACACATGGAATATAAGATGGATCTTTATGGACTTTGATAGGTGTAATCGATATACAACTAGATTGATTTATTCAAAAATAGAAAAAGGTCCAAGTCTACGATAGTCCAACTTATCACAAGGACAAGTAGTCTTGATATTGAGATAAAGTAACCATATCTTGTCTTCTACGTTGAATTGTGGTTGTTCCTTGCATGACGTATTTGCATTTATTTTTTGTCATTCTTGAGCTTCTTTTAATTGCACCTTCATTATTGCATGTAGCTCTAATAAATGATTTATCAAATCTTCTACTACTAGATTATCAACTTTTGAAAAATCAAAAATATCAAGTCATAGGTGGTAACCATAATTGGCAAAGAAAGATGTTTGTTGCATAGAAAAATATATCATATTATTATAAGCAAACTTTGCTAATGGTAAGAGAGTTGTCCAATCATCTTGTTGGTAGTTGATAGTACACCTCAAATATTGCTCCAAGACTTGGTTTACACGCTCCGTTTGTCCATCAGTTTGAGGATGGAAAGCTAAAGATAGCTTTATGTCCATCTTTAAAATCTTAATAAGCGTTCTCCAAAATCTTGACACAAATTACATCCCTCTATCTGATATAATATCCTTTGGTAATCCATGATAGCGATAGATGTTGTCAAGGAAGAGTTTAGCTGTTTCTTCACATGTGATAGATTTTGTATATGGTACAAAATATGCCATCTTGATGAAATGATCTACAATCACGAATATAGAATCATATGAATTTGAATTTGAAAGATCCGTGATGAAATTCATAGAAATAGAAGACCAAGATTGTTTTGGTATAGATAATGGTTGGAGAAGTCCGTAAGGTCGATGACGAGGAGTTTTTGATCTTGAACAAATATCATACCACTGCACAAACTCTTTAATAGCCTTTCACATTTGAAGCCACCAAAAATCTCTTGAAATTAGTTCCAAGGTCTTATTGTATCCGAAATGTCCAACTATGAGGAAGTTGTGACGAGCTTCAAGAGCATGTTATCATATTGTGGTTTGACAACTATGTGAAAAAACTGTACATATATATTTAATATATAATTTATTACATAGCTAAATGAGAGCCATATCAATGGACTTTTATTGGTTATAAGATATAATTAGATTGCTAGTTTAGAAGGGATCTATGAAAAAGATTATTATTGAGGTTTATACAACCTTATTTCTTCTTTTGATTATAATTCTGAGGTTGATTTTATATTGATAGTAACTTTTTTTTATCTTAAGTCAACTTTGTTAGATATTGGTGACTCTTAAAATCTTAGTTTACTTCTTTTATATAATGCTTAAAGTACAAAGTATGTAAATCTTATAAAAAAAAAAAGGATAAAAAAGGATTTTTAGTGTAAAAAGGGTAGTTTGGCCATCTTTTGGATAGATAGAGGTGGATGATAGAAATCTCTATTCTAATTGGCCAAAAATCATGCCCAATGGACTTCAAGGAGGCTGCTTGAGGATTTATTAGGGATTAAGGTTTGTTTTTGGAAGAGAGTCAAACATTAGATGCTAGGATCAGTAAGTTTGGATTTTTGGATATGGTTTTAGTGCAAATATTGCATGATTTAGACTTTTTATGAAAGAGTTATAGGCGCTCAAAGTTAGGGTGTCAAAATTCTACCTTTTATCATTCTTTTAAGCATAACACGTGTGTATAGAGAGCAATAGACAATTGGCGACTTAGGTTGGAAAGAACTCTTTTTTTGCTACACTTTTTATATGTGGCTTGATAAAATCCAAGCTGAGGTAAAGGAGATATTAGGGGTTGAAGTTAGTACTTGTAAGTTAAGGATAGTAAGTGACCCCATTTAAGTAGTGGTTACATTTTGAGCTATATCTTAGGCAATTTGATAGATTTTTTGCTCAAAAATTTCAGAAGTGTATATGTTTATGCCACAAAATTATATACAAAAGTTTTGTGGCATTAAAATTTTGGATTTGTGAGATATAAGGAAAATAGTACTCGGATATCTCTGAGCTAGGATTTTAAGCACTTGCTACAAATTTTGAGATATCAGACAATCAAAAATGAATTTAGGATTGATTCTTTGTTATAGTGAAACTTAAAAGGATTTTCTACAGTTTTAAAGTTTTTTTTATAGAAATTAAATGGTTGGATCAAGAGGTATTGGATTCTAAAGATCAAGAAGAAATAAGTCCTTGTGGGTGAATAAAGTTTTGAAGGATTTTTGTGAAAATTTGAACCCTTTTTGTATAAACCTACTTGAATTCAAGAGGGTTTATATATATAACTTCTTCTTTGTAAGATTGTTGTATTATTTGTCCTTTTTATTAAAGACAAATCACTTGTTAGAGTTTTGCTAATAGTTTTCAAGTGAATTCTCCATAGCCAAGTATCAAGTGTATTCCCAGATAGAAAATCATGCCACACAACAATATAGTCGTGTTTCACCTTCTAGAACATATAAATGTCCTTCAAAATAAAGTAAGTTGTCCCTGAACTCAAACTTTGAAGTATCACGAGATTTAGAAGAATTATTTTTAATATCATGAACAAGAGGATCTTAGGGCATATTTAATTGGATTTATTTGAAAAACGTTAAATCAACAGTCAATGTTGATTTTATTACTCAAATATGAAATTACTTCGATTTCAGGAGGATCATTCTTTGTTGATTAAAAGCTGCATCTCCTTCTTTTGGTGTAAGATAAGATTGTCTAAAAAGAGCATCGGATAAACCTTATTATTTTTTTGGCTGATAAGTAATGATGAATTCAAATTTTGACAAAGACATGCTCCAACGAGCTTGACGACGATTTAACACATGTGTTGACATGAAGTACTTGAGATTCTTGTAATTTGTATATACAGTGATTGGACTAGAAGCGCTTTCTAAATAGTGGCGCCATTCTTAAAGAATCCACAATTACAAAAAATTCTTTATCATGGATTTCGTAATTGATATCTATTGCTGAAATGTTTTTGGAATAGAAAGCACTAGGTGGAATTTGTCATCTGCTCCCATTTGTGATAATATTGCACTCAAAGCAAAGTCTAATACCTTTGTTTCCATAAAAAATACCTTGGAGAAGTTGATACGATATAAGATTGGTGCAAAAATAAAATCTATTTCTACTCGAGTTTGTCTTTAAAAGTTAGTCATGTAAGTAGAGCTGCAACTTGAGAAAAGTTCTTAATAAAGATTCGGTAGTAATTGACAAATCTCAAAAAGCATTGCGTGTTGTTTACTGTTCTTAGAATCTTTCAATCCATGATTGTCTAAACTTTCTTAGGATCCATCATGAGACTATCATTTGAAATGATGTATTCTAAAAAATCAATTTGAGTAGTATGAAATACACATTTTTCCATCTTGGCATATAATTTGGTATCTCTAAGTTTTTGTAATATACGACAAACATGTAATTCATGTTTTTTTACAACCTTAGAGTAGATTAAAATGTTGTCTAAATAACAAATAACAAAATCATCTAAAAATTCACAAAAAATATCATTCATGAAATGCTGAAAAATAGCTGGTGCATTCGTGAGTCCAAAAGGCATAACATTGTATTCAAAATGTCCATATCTTGTTTAAAAAGCAGTCTTCTATTCATCTCCTTCTTTGATGTAGACCAAGTTATACGCTCTTCATAGATCTATTTTTATATAGACCTTAGCTTGATTCAATTGATCCAAAAGTCTAGATATCAATGATAGAGGGTATTTATTCTTGATGGTAATCTTGTTGAGCCCTTAATAATCTATACATATCCATAGTGATCCATCTTTTTTCTTTACAAACAAGATAGGAGCTCCTACTGGAAATTTTGAATGACATATAAAATTCTCGACTAAGTTTTCATTAATGTATTTCTTGAGTTCAGCCAACTTATTTTGTGATAAGCTCTAGATTGATCCAAATAGAGGCTGAGCTCTCTCTTTGAATTCAATTGAACAATCATACGGATGATATTTCGGAAGAATATTTGTATTCTTTTTTTTCAAACACGTCATGATAATCTAGATATTGGCTTGGAATGCCACTTAAAGTCTTTCCACCATTAAAAATAGGTGTGACATAAATAACAAAAGTTGATCCTTTTTTTGTTGCATGTATAAAAGCTTTTGCTCCTATAAGTACGGATTTTATTATAGTAGACTTATAGCTTTTCACTTGGTTGGCAAGATGTTTAATAATATTCTGAGAAAAATCAAGTCTACAAGAATTCCAATCTATTTGAGGGTTATATTTTTTTAGCCATGATAAATCTAAAATAATTAGATAATATGGCGTGATTTTCTATTTGAGAATACATTGGATACCTGGCTGTAGAGAATTCACTTGAAAATTATTGAAAAAACTCCAACAAGTGATTTATCCTTAATAAAAAGGACAAATAATATAATAATTTTACAAAAAAGAAATTATACATATAAACTCTCTTGTATTCAAGTAAGTTTGTACAAAAAAGATTCAAATTTGCACAAAAATCCTTCAAAACTTTGTTCACCTGCAAGGACTTATTTCTTAGTAAACTTTAGAGTTCAAGAACTCTTGATTTAATTATTTTGTTTCTATAAAATTTACTTCAAAGAATAGACAATCTTCTTAAATTTTACCACAAGAAAGAATCAATCATAAATTCATTTCCTATTGTCCGATATCTCAAAATCCCTAGCAAGTGCTTAAAACCCTAGCTCAGAGACACCTGAGAACTATTTTCCTTATATCTCACAAATCCAAAATTTTAATGCCACAAAATTTTTACACATAGTCTTGTGATATAATTATATATACTTCTAAAAATTTTGAGCCAAAAATCTATCAAATTGCCTAAGATATAGCTCAAAATGTAACCACTAGTTGAGCGGGGTCACTTATGGCCATAGCTTACAAGTACTAATTTCAACCCTCAATATCTCCTTTACCTTAGCTTGGTTTTATCAAACCATATCTAAAAAGTGTAGCTGTGAAAGTGCTCTCTCCAATCCCAATTGCTAAGCCTTGATTGCTTTGTGTGTGTGCGAGTTATATCCAAAAGAGTAACAATAGGTCCAAAATCAACACCTTAACTTTGAACGTCTATAACTTCTTCATAAAAAGTGCAAATCATACAAAATTTGCATCTAAATCAAATCCAAAAACCAAAACCTTATGATCCTAGCCTTTGATGTTCGACTCCATTCGAAAAACAAACCTTAACTCCTAATAAACCCTCAGGTAGCCTCCTTGAAGCTCATTGGGCATGATTTTTGGCCAATTAGAAAAGAGATTTCTATCATCCACTTCTATCCATCCACATAGATGGCCAAACTATCCTTTTTACACTATAAACCCTTTTCTAATCCTTCTTCTTAAAAGATTTACATACTTTGTGCTTTAAGCACTAAATAAAAGAAATAAATTAAGATTTTAATG
The DNA here is from genome assembly GCA_036785485.1 of Physcomitrellopsis africana. Taxonomy (NCBI): domain Eukaryota; kingdom Viridiplantae; phylum Streptophyta; class Bryopsida; order Funariales; family Funariaceae; genus Physcomitrellopsis; species Physcomitrellopsis africana. Next base: position 108,723 of record JAWRVF010001023.1, read on the forward strand.
GTCACCAATGTCTAACAAAGGTAACTTAAGATATATATAAGTTATTATCAATATAAATCAATCTCAAAATCACTATCAAAAAAACATAAGATTATATAAACCTCATTAATAGTCCTATTAAATGGATTCTTTTTAAATTAATAACCTAATTATATCTTATAATTAATAAAATCTATTATTATAGCTTTCACTTAGTTATAAAATAAATTATACATTAAATATACATGTATAATTTTTTCACATGATAGTCAAACTACAACACAAAAATGGTCCCTATTATAGCTAGAAAAATTTATTTACCAACATGTTGTCTTCTTTGAGAGCCGTTGTTATGGTAGAGAGAATTTGCCTCAAGACTTTTAGTTGCCACTAATTACTCAACTAAGATCCAAGTATAACAAAACCTCCAAATTTATATAAAATATTTCTTCATGGGACTATTACATCCAATACATAAGCCTTATTTCCTCAAACCTCTCAAAATATAACAAATGCTCTAAAACCCTCATTTCCCTATAGAAAGGAATTTTTTTCTAAACTTCAATAATCCATAACTTTTAATACAACCATCTAAATCTACTCCAAATTTACATAAAGTACTATTATATTCTTTACAACTACCACTACAAATTTTAAGCATTGATTCATTACCAATCTTTAGATATCATTAAAATCTTAGTAGTAGCTTCAAAGCCTTATTTACAAACACCCATATATTGAATTCTTCATATCTCATAATCTAAAAGTCTAAATGCTATGAAACTTTAATATTTAGCTTTTTAGTATAATAATACACCTTTTAAAAAAGTTTAAGAAAAAAATTCGTCCAAAAACTCAAGATATGGCAAATCCCATCACTATCAATAAACACAGCCTATTAACTGCCTTGGAATTTGATCTAGTGTCTTTGACTCCCAATATCTCCTTCTATAAAACTCCAATTATAGTAATTCTTCCTTATTAGGTGTAGATTTTGAAATTACCTCTCTAGCCGCACCTTCTAATCTCCAAAAGCTTTTGTACAACTCCTCCAATCTTCAAAAGAGTGACAATAGATACAATTCATATACCTTAATTTCAAGCGCCTACTCTTCCCTCATTAAAATTCCAAATCCCTCAATTTTTATACCAAAATTGTAGCTTAAAAAACAAACTTTCTAATCCTAGTCTCTGATTTCCTAATGGCCTCTTTAAAGTTGCCAAAATCCTTGTTCTTGTTGCAAGCAGCCTCCTCAAAGCCTATTAGGTATGACCATTAACCAATAGGAACGAAGAACTTCATCCCTTGTCTTCATTCATCTATTCTTTATCTTCATCCTTCCAACTAAACCTCTTAGTAGTTTAATTGTTCATCTTTAGGCTCCAACATTCTCTCAAGGCTTCATACTAAATATTTAGGTTCTATATAATTTAAACCCCATAATCAAGCTAAGTAAAAATCCTAAATAAAGTTTCTTACACCAACTCCCTTTAATTTGCTTTACTAACCATTCTAACACATATCTAAACCTATAAACATATTATATATTTTAATTGGATTTTACATATTATAAGCAATTATAATACAACACCATACTCCTCATTTTGTACTTGTGTCATTTTTTTGGATAATGTTGAGCAGTGTGCTTAGATTCTCCACAATAAAAACATAATCCTCCCTAAGGACACCAAATCTTTTCTTATTGAGTAACAAGTTTAAAACATACCACATCAATTTGCATGTCTTCTACTTCCAAATGTACATTTTGTGAGGACATTGATGTTGTCATTGAATAATAACATTGAGGCTCCCTTGTACGACTCTCGGATGAAAACTCAAAAAGTTAATTATCACACTTCACAACAAAATCAATTGCTTGACTCAATGTTTGAGGATCGGATAAATTGAACATTAATTTTTTAACCTCATATTGTAATTCGTAGAGAAACTGGTTGATGAGTACAACATCATTCCATTTGATATCAACCGCTAGTTGTCAAAATTATAAATCATATAATGACACTGATTGATTGCCTTATTATAGGATGTGAATCTTGTTAGTTGCAATATGGACAGCATCATGATCTCCATACATAGATCAAAATTTTACTAAAAATACCTCCAAATTATCCAATAATGGATCATATCGTTTGAGGAAAGATGAAAATTATGATAAAGCAGAACTCAAAAGTAATGTTCTAATAAACCTAACTTGAGATCCTTACATAGGATAACTCTGAGGTTGAAGTTCAATCACTAGTTATATTTGATTGATGAATCCTCAAAACTTAGATCTTGTACCATCAAATTTCTCAAGAAAACTAATTTTTGATTCTCTAATGTTTGAATGGTGCTCTATCATAGGTGAAGTAGTATGATTTGGTGTAGATATTGACGCAGCTCCAACCATCTCTATATCTTCACTTTTTACTAATCTTATTGTTCCTTGTGGTGGTAAACTGAGTTGATGCATTGTAAGCATTAGCTCTCTCATTTATTCTTGCATTTGTGCCATTGCACTCTTCATTTCCGTAAGCTCTGCCATGATAATACAATAAGAAGGAAGGTGTCTATTGTCACTTCAAGAAATGCAGAATAACACACTCAAAAGAAAAAAATTCTAAAAACAATATGAGTTTGGAATTGGGTACTCCACAACTTTAAATATATTTATGTTTTATCAAGAGAAAGAGGTAATCCACTCTTAATCAAAAAAAAGACAAAGCTTTGATATTATATAAGTATATTCTTATCAATCTGTCAAGGTGTCATGGACATAAGATTTATTTCAATAATTATTAAATTTATATAGACCAATAGAAGTTAATAAAACAAGTTGATTTGATAATATCTTATAGGGAAGCTTCTTAAAAGCTTTATAGATGTAGAATCACCTTTATACATATCTATAGGTGATTGGTAGGTTAGAAACTTGGCCAACAAGTTAGCCATATAGCGCACATGTTGGTAGCTTGTACAACAAGCTAGCTATGTGTTGCACATATTGGTAGTTTGCAGAATAAGCCAAGTACATGGCGCACATGTGGGAAACTTGTCGTCCAAGTTTGACATGTATCTTACAAATTAGATACGTGTAAGAGATCCTATAATATATTGCCACATAGCTCTTAGATAGATAATATAAATAGAGACAAAAATGAAGTCTTCTTCACTTTTGTCAACTCCTTTCTTGCTTCTAGTCTAGTTTCAAGAGTCTATAGTTTTCTTGTCTTGTGGCAATAGCCATTTTAATTTCTTTTAATATACATACTTCTTTACTTCTATTTTGTTATACTTCTTAATAGAAGTTTCATATATTTATTTGCTTTCATCGAGTTCTTCTCCTTAATAGATTGACAAAAGTACACATATAATATCAAAGCTTTGTCTTTTCTTGATTAAGAGTGGATTACCTCTTTCTCTTGATAAAACATAAGTATATTTAAAGTTGTGGAGTACCCAATTCCAAACTCATATTGTTTCTAGAATTTTTTTCTTTTGAGTGTGTTATTCTGCATTTCTTGAAGTGACAATAGACACCTTCCTTCCTATTATATTATCATGGCAGAGCTTACGGAAATGAAGAGTGCAATGGCACAAATGCAAGAATAAATGAGAGAGCTAATGCTTGCAATGCATCAACTCAGTTTACCACCACAAGGAGCAATAAGATTAGTAAAAAGTGAAGATATAGAGATGGTTGGAGCTGCGTCAATATCTACACCAAATCATACTACTTCACCTATGATGGAGCACCGTTCAAATATTAGAGAATCAAAAATTAGTTTTCTTGAGAAATTTGATGGTACAAGATCTAAATTTTGAGGATTCATCAATCAAATATAACTAGTGATTGAACTTCAACCTCAGAGTTATCCTATGTAAGGATCTCAAGTTAGGTTTATTGGAACATTACTTTTGAATTCTGCTTTATCATAATTTTCATCTTTCCTTAAACGATATGATCCATTATTGGATAATTTAGAGATATTTTTAGTAAAATTTTGATCTATACATGGAGATCATAATGCTGTCCATATTGCAACTAACAAGATTCACATCCTATAATAAGGCAATCAATCAGTGTCATTATATGATTTACAATTTTGACAACTAGCGGTTGATATCAAATAGAATGATATTGTACTCATCAACCAGTTTCTCTATGCATTACAATATGAGGTTAAAAAATTAATGCTCAATTTACCCAATCCTCAGACATTGAATCAAGCAATTGATTTTGTTGTGAAGTGTGACAATTAACTTTTTGAGTTTCAACCCGAGAGTCATACAAGGGAGCCTTAATGTTATTATTCAATGGCAACATCAATGTCTTCACAAAATGTACATTTGGAAGTAGAAGACATGCAAATTGATGTGGTACGTTTTAAACCTCTTACTCAACAAGAAAAGATTTGGTGTCCTTAGGGAGGATTATGTTTTTATTGTGGAGAATCTAAGCACACTGCTCAACATTGTCTAAAGAAACAACACAACTACAAAATGAGGAGTACGGCTATCAAAAAAGACAACATGTTAGAAAAAAAATTTGTCCAGCTATAATAGGAATCATTATCGTGAAATAAATATATCCATATATAGAAACCTTGCTTAACTTTCTTTTCTTTAAAATTTTATTAAGTTCTTCCTTTCTTCTTACTAATCTAAATTTTTTATATAATTTTAGAAAAAAATTCTCATTTTCTTTCTTTTTCGTCTTTAAATTTGGCTAAATTTTACTTTATTTTTAATCTTAACTTTAATTTTGATTTAGCCTTGAAAACTTCTTTTATTTCTTTTATTTTTTTTTCAATCTTAGATTTTAGTAGATTCAAGGTTATATTTGTAGATATAAGGAGTTTTGACTTTGAGGTTGAATTTAGGATTTTATTAAGGATAAATAGAGGTTTAGATATCAATAGTCGCCTGCCATTAATAGTGCTGACTTGGAGGATTAGATTTGGTGTTTTTATAACTTTAAACTATTAGTTATTGACTTGGACTTTGAAGACCTTTGCTGCGACTTCTTTGAGGAACTCGAAAGAAAAGAGGATAAGGACTTTTGGCAAATCTAGGGAGGTATTCAAAGAGAGCTTCTTCTTGACATAAGTTTAGGTGGTAGAAATGCATGATTCGGAGCTTAGATGAGAGAATTATGTTTATTTGAACTTAGGCTACTAATATGATATCTATTGTCACTTTTCTGGATATATTAGGAGTTTTAAGATACTAGCAAGAAATCAAAAAGTTGGATTAGAAACTAAACTTTAAGCTAAATATTTTATATCCAAGGATTGATAGAAATGAGTTTAAAATGAGTGAAATATGGCTAATTAAAACAAGCAAACTAAACTAGGATTTTGAAGAAGTTAGATAAATAGAAAGATTTGCTTTAAGCTAGAACTTGAGTTTCAAGATGAATTTGAACCTCATTTTTTGTGTACATATTATTTTTATTATAAAGAGTCTATGTCTAAAATCTCATATCAATTGAGACTTTGATTAGGAAGAAATGGCAAATTTTGTTCTCACGCGTCTAAGATTTTGACTTTGAAAGTAATTATTAAGGATTTGGTGATACTAATCATTTGGTAATGAATTTGGATTGAAAATTTTGTGCAATGATGATCAAAGATATAAGTTTTATGTTCCCACATTTGGAGCTTATTTGAACAGCTGGATCTCAAAATGTGAAATTTCAAATTTCCAATTTGGTTTTAACTTTTAAAAGCACCTGCTAATATTTTGTTGATATCTAACAATTGGTAATGAATTCACAACTCAAAAAATTTGTGACAATGATCAAAGATATGAAATTTTTATTCCCAAATTTTGAGCTTATTTAAACATTTGGATCTAAAAATATGAATTTTCAAGTTTCTGATTTGGTTTTGATTTATAAAATTATTTGCTAATATTTGATGATATTTGGTGATCTGTAACGAATTCACAGTTGAGAATTTTTGTAAAAATAACTAAAGAAGTGAATTCTATATTTTCAAAGTTTGAACTTATTTAAATAGCTGTATCTTGATTTATAAATTATTAAGCTTCTAGTTTGTTGGTTTATTATACATATGGTTTTGTGATTACAAAAAGAGAAACTTAAGAAGGTTTGTGCATTTTGGATCCAACTTGATTGCAAAGAGAGACCTTGTATCTATCCAAAGCGGACTTTTACCATGACATTCTGGTGCTTCCACTGAGAGCTGATTTTTGTGGACTATTTAACACTTCTGTATTTGGTAAACAATCCCAACCTAGGTGGGAAATCAACGCAATGGGTCTTACTACCAGGTGAGCTCAATTACAGGGTGGAATATAAACCAAGCCACATCGACGAAATCGTACACGATCAAGGCGACACGTGTGGCCGACGGTGCAGGGAATGAATGGGTCGTGATTCCGATGGATCACAGCGCACCGCTGACAGGTGGAAGCGCCAGGTGTCGCTCTGGCTGCGCTCATGGTCTCGATACATAAACCAGCAGTTTCGAGGGACTGATCATCAGCGAAGCCTTCAATCGTCTCATGCAATCGTGGTTTTACAGAGCAGCTGTTGCGCATTCTTCGACCATTCTGAAGTGGGCCTAAGTTTTTGGAATTGGAGGTAGCGATCGAGAGGAGGAAGCGAGCAGGAGCGATTAGGTTTCCGAGTGAGAGAGACAGAGAGAGAGATGGCGATTCCGTTGTGTGTGCAGTGTGGAACGCGCCAGAACCCGTGTCGGTGCAAGATCGTAGGCCCGACGCTGGGAGTGGTGGCGTTTCTGGTCACCGCCGTGGTGGAGTGGCCGCTGGGCGCTGCATTGTACTGCTTCAGGAAACAGAAGGCGCGGCGTCTGCTGCACCACCCCAACCGCGTCGTGTACCCTCGAGTCTCGGGCGCCATCCCCTTCTAAGCTCAGAGCTAGCGAGAGCGATTCGGTCTCATCCCGCAACGACCCAGAAGCAATGCAGCTCTTGTCGAGGCTCACGAGCGATGGTCTTGGCATCTCCATGTTCCGTCACGCCGAAATGTATCACTGCGGCAGATTTTTGAACCACCGATTGCAATTTCATGCGGCAACGCAAAATGTACATACTGTTATTTAGAGAGAAAAATAAAATTGCATTGTAATCTTCATTCCGCGACTTCGATCGTGTCATTAGAGTCGTCTCACCTTCGTGCTGGATTGATTGGAATACTCCAGGCTTGTTCCCTGGTCGCATTCCAATGAGGGGGATGAATCTAAGGAGACATTGGCATCTGCATCTCTGTTGCTTCGGATGGTTAGCCGCAGTGGACTTTCGATCGGCTGCACACGAATAGCTCATATCACCCGTCGGAATGCTTCCTCGTGCTGGGCATTTTGGGATAGGGAATCTGCATTCTTCAGTTCTTATTTACTTATTATTCACCCGAGATAGTTCACCATATTCGTGCATCTTCACACATTTTGCAATCTCACCTCCGCTGAATCCAAAACGGCGCTTAAATGTGCATCTGAACCCATCAGTTGTATCTGATGGAATGCTGTGATCTGGTCAGTTACCGACCCAACCAAGGCTTGAACTCACACGCAAACAATCTTCATTACTGTTGGCCCTTCATTGTTGGCAATCTCCAGCACAAAATGTCTTGTGGTGCCGAATTTGGAACAGGAGAGATGGGACCTTATGAACCTCGCACATAATCTAGCTTACTGGTTCACACAAATCATTCGATCCAGATTGTAGAACAGTTTTTTGTGCTTTTTGTTTTTGTTTGTTTGTGGACTGAATTGGTGAGATGCACTTATGGATTTATGTGGTTTATTCAACAGTATGGCAAAAGGATCCAAAAGTTTCTTTTAGTTTATTGTAATAGCTATATTGCATAAAAATTAAAAATATATTTAAAAAGTTGAAAAATATAATAAATTGAAGGATTTAGTATCATTAATAGATTTATAGATCAGATCATATATATATATATATATATATATATACATACACATACATCCAAATATATGTTAATTATTTGGGGATTTTAAAATAATTTTTTATAGCTTTACACATATGGTTAAAGTGATTATACTACACATTGCTAATTGCTAACATATAAATATGTAAATAATTGAGATGTATGGTTGTCTAATTTGTGGTGCTCATGTTTAAAACATACATAATAGCACTACATCTTACGCTTTGACAATACAATTTGACAATACAGATAAAAATATATGATAATATTTTATCATTGTAATTTATAAAATATATATATATATATATATATATATATTTAGAAGATTATTTTAAAACTAGATTAATGTTAAGATAATAATATTATAAGCATTCAAAAAATATAAAATAAGAAATTATTCTATAAAATCTTATAAAAATTTTATTCTAAAAATATATATTAATAAAAAACTTTAGATTAAAGTAAAATAAAAGTATATCTTTTTTATCTATTTTTAATTTTTAATATATATTTTTAATATATATTCTTTAAAAAAGTTTATTTTTCAATGAGATATTTTTAACAAAAATACTCTTAGCCAAATAGAAGTGATAATAATCTCATTTTGTACAAGATTTTATAAGATTTCATCCCTCATGTTTCAAATTTGGCACCACAAGATATTTTGGATTGGAAATTACCAACAATAAAGGACCAATAGTAATGAAGATTGTTTTTATGTGACTTCAAGCATTAATTGGACTTATAACTATTTAGATCACAATATATCATTATATACAACTAATGCATCTAGATGCATATTCAAGCATCATTTTAGATTCAATAGAGGTGAGATTAAAAAATGTGCGAAAGTGTACAAATATGGTATATTAGCTTTAAAAAATAATAAATAAATAGGAACTAAAGAATATAAATTTTTTATCTCAAAATGCCTAGCATAAGGAAACAAGATGATTAATAGATATTCATTACATTATCCCCTCTTCTAAATAATAAATTCTACAAGGAGCAATCAAATTGCTTCATAAGTTGATGAAGTTCAAGATTTGCCAAATTACAATTGATCTTTGAACTTGTTTCTGTTTGATTTATGCCATTGCATTATAAATAGGTTGTCCTTGGTTTTAATAGATGTTGTTGATGAAAAGCAAAAACAAGCTCTGACGTATTTGTAAGATTCTTAGATGGCTCTTATGTGCATTAACTAATACCATATTTGTACTAATATACTAGATATTTAATATAATTTGGCATTGTTGTATTATAACATGGTTATAGGATAAAAGAGCAAAAGAAAAAATATGTTATAGAGGAACTTAATAGAAGGCTTAATAACAAAATTATTTTAAAAAATAGAAATAAAAGATAGAGAGGTAGTAAAAATATTTACAGTTAATATTATCTTTTTGTGAAAAAAGCTTTTACTTACTTTGTAGGGCCATAATCAAGATAAAATAAGATAGATTAGCAAAAATAATACTATAAGCATCTTTAGATCAAAAAAATTAATAGTTTCTAACATAACTTACCTAAAAAAATCTTGGATTGATACTTGGAGAAGGGTGGTTGTAAACTAAGATCAAAACCAGACTCCAGTGCACAAAACCATGTGCCTACAACAAATAGGAGGTTCTTTTGTTGATTTGAGAGTGGAGTTTGAAAGCAAACTTGATAGAATTTTTTTAAACATTAGTTTCAAGATTTTTGAACTTGTAATGACTTTGTGAGAACTATGCAAAGTTAAGGTTTTATTTGGATAACTCTGGTTATTGAAAAATAAAGTGGGTTTACATTTTGGAAAATTTTATGAATTTTGTAGCAGATCTACAAGTAAAAATTTGTAGATTTGTGAATAGAATTGTGTTAAATATTTATTGTGAATTTTAGCTTAATCAAATAGTTAGATCAAAGATTATTGGATTTTAAATGGGTTAGAATCTTGGAAATCAAATTTTGAGGGTTAGTGAAGGTTTTTGTGATTTTGAGCAATTTGCCAATTAGATTAGAATGGTTCTTTATTGAGCTGATAGTTGGCTTAATTTTTAATATTTTTATAAATTTTTTGAACATGTGAATGGTATAAAATGGATCTATTGATGTTGGAAGATTGACATTAAGATTGGAGAAGGAGGATGGTCAACACTTGAACAAATTAGGAGTTTTTTTCTGCCCAATTTGTAAATTCAAATCTCTTCAAATTTAATATGCTTGTTTTTAGCTAGTAGATTAAGAAGTGTAAAAATTTTGAATAAAGATTGATAGTTAATGTAATAATTATTGGGGTTTTAATTCTTCCATACAATTTTATTAAGATTGTGTTAAGATTTACCTAGGATTTTATTAGGATATTATTAGAATTTATTTAGGATTTCTTTAGGACTTTATTAAATTTGGTTAAGATTTGATTTGAAATTGATAGGATTTACTTAGGATTTTTTTAGGATTTCATTAAGATTGGTTAAAAATTATTTATGATTTATTTAAGATATCTTTAAGATTTTATTAAGATTGTTAAGATTTGATTAGGATATTATTAGAATTTTTTAAAGATTTTATTAGGATTTTATTAGGATTTTATTAGGATTTAATTTGAATTTGATTAAGATTTTGTTAAAATTTTATTATGATTTGATTGGAATTTGATTAAGATTTAATTAAGATTTAATTAAGATTTGATTAAAACTTTATTAGAATTTATTTATGATTTGGTAAAAATTTAATTAGGATTTATTTGAGATTTCTTTAGGATTGGATAGGATTTGGTTAGGATTTTTATAAGGTTTCTTTAGGATTTCTTTAGTATTTCTTTATGATTTCTTTAGAATTTCTTTAGGATTTTTAAAGATTTTTTATGATTTCTTTAGGGATTCTTTGGAATTCTTTAAGGTTATTTTGTGATTTATTTTTATTTTTATTTTTATTTTATTTTTATTTTTCTCTTTAGGATTTCTTTAAGATTTCTTTATGGTTTCTTCAAGATGTTTTTAGGCTTTCTTTATGAATCTTTTAGGATATCCTTAAGATTATTTTAGGATTTGATTAAGATTTTAAAGGATTCAATTGGGATTTATTTAGGATTTTATTAGGATTGTTAGGTTCTTGATTAGTTACAAAATTCAAGTTTATCTTCCATAGCTAAGTGCTTGGTGCATTCTTTAATAAGACAACACATAATATGACAATGCACCTCTACATATAGATATTAAATTTTTTATTTATATTAAAATATTTTAGAATTAGTTTATAATAAAATATTTTTAAAATAAAATTAATAATATTTTTAAAATAAATAAGAAAATTATATGAAATATATTATAAAAATATATTAAATTTAATCCAAAAAAAAACCATAAGCCACTATACACAGATATTTTAATATAAATTTATCCTAAAATTTTGTAGTATGAATAAAAATTTTATTACATATATGTGGAAATACATGGCATAGAGGAGGGAGATATCTATATAATAAAAAAATGGTGTCTACTTAATATTTCTTTTAATTAATTAAATAACATGTTAAGTATCATCTTTTAGATTTTTTTATAACCAAGTAATAATTTATATTTATATATATATATATATATATATATATATATATATAAAAGATAGGACCAAATTATCTAATTATACCAAGATTAATTTAAGATTCTTTTAAACTTAACAAAAGATGCATATATCCAATTGTCTCTACTTTCACCACATATTTTAAATCACTTATATTAAAAGATGGTTTTATATTTTTTTCTAAAAACAATAGATTTTATAACCACACTATTTTAATTTGATTATGTTTTAAAATTTTAAATAATAAATATAGAATAGGTATTTAATACTTAAGCAAGATACAAAATATAGAATATAAAGATGTATGTCTCTCCTTATCTTCCAAATTAGCAACTTAGTAAAAAAGAAGTGATTCTATATTGATTGGATATATTATGTATAAGTAAAAAATCATATTATTTTTAAATTTATATTTTCTAATGTTAAAAAAATAATTTTATTGATAATTTTATTTTTAACTATTAATATATTAATAATAAATTATTTAAAGATTTTAATATTATTTTTTATAGGGCATTTTTTTAATAGCAATTTGAGTGGAATTTGGCCCTCATGACCAATTTTTATTGATTGCAAATAACAATGGTTTCTTTTTTTAAACTCTTTCTTCACTATAATAGCAACTTAAGTGAATTATACTATGAAGATGTACAAAGTTGTGATCTTAAGCCATATTTTTTTATAAGATTAATTGCTCTAAAAAAACAAGGATTTTGTAGCCAAATAATTATAATCATTATCTTTGGACGCTTTACAAGTTAATAAATTTTATTGTAATCCTCTATTTCTTATATCTCTATTATTACATCTTCTAAAGAAAGTTGATTTAATGATAGATAAAGTATAATTTTTTTAGTTTTTTAATTTTTAGCTTTTTTAAATTTTTATTAAATTTGGTGATTCTTTAAAAATAATAGATAATTCAAAATTAGGTTCAAGTATAAGCTTTAGTAATTTTGAACCCTTATTATTAGTGCAACATTTGTTCTTTTATTATTTCATTATTAAAAAATAATAATAAATGATTTTATTTTTATTTGTAAAAATCACATTGGTATATTAAAAATTATAAGAATTTAAAAGAG
>JAWRVF010001024.1:0-77281 GCA_036785485.1 Physcomitrellopsis africana
GATATTCCATCGAAGTAGCCATACCTTATCTCTAGTTTTGAAAATAGGTGCTTGATTTCAAAGTTTATCTATGGATGTCTTATAAGACTCTTGAGCAGACTGCAATTGCATCTTTAACATAGTTTGAAGCTCTGATAGCTGCTTCACAAATCCTTCAGCTGCCGGGTTGTTATTCGTTGACAGACTTAACAAATCAAGCTTCGAATGGTATCCATAGTTAAAAAAGAATGGTGTTTGTTGAGTTGACGCGTGCAAGGTGTTGTTATATGCAAACTCGGCTAATGATAGATATGCGGCCTAATCATATTGCTGATAGTTGATGCTGCATCTCAGATACTGTTCCAAAATTTGATTCACCCGTTCCGTTTGGCCGTGAGTTTGAGGATGGAAAGCTGAAGAAAGCTTGATATCCACCTTCAATATTTCAAAAAGAGATCTCCAGAACTTTGATACGAATTGAGTTCCTCGATCCGACACGATATCATCTGATAGACCATGATATTGATACACATTATTAAGAAAGAGCCTTGCTGTATCTTCACTTGACGATGTCTTCTTGCAAGGGACAAAGTGCGCCATCTTTGTAAGTCGATCTACCACAACAAAAATGTTGTTGAAAGAATTCGATGGTGGCAGGTCTGTAATAAAGTCCATGGAAACTGAAGACCATGATCGCCGTGGAATTGGCAATGGCTGTAAAAGTCCGTAAGGGCGATGCCGAGGATTTTTAGATCTTGAACAGATGTCGCAAGTGAGGACAAAATCTTTCACATCCTTCCACATTTGGAGCCACCAAAAATCTCGAGAAATAAGTTCCAAGGTCTTGTTGAATCCAAAATGTCCCGCAGTTGGAAAATCGTGACGAGATTGAAGAACTCGGAGCCGTACTGGTCCTTTTGGAATATACAACCGCTCCTCAAAGTATAAAAGATCTCCCTCCACTTTGAACTTGTCATTATTGGCACGTTGCTTGATATCAACTGCTATTAAATCTTCAATGGTCGCGATACGTACCTGATTGAGGAAGTCAGCATCGATTGGTACAATGGCAGCGTGAAGCCGGAATTGTTCTGGCTTCAATAGCGTCGTACACTGTTGGTCGAATGCTGCCTCTCGAGCCTTTGGTGCAAGATACGATCTCCTCGATACTACGTCAGATAGTCCTTGTTGCTTTCCATGTGAATAAGTGATAACAAAGTCGAATCTGGATAGCAACATGTTCCACCGAGCTTGACGTCGATTCAAAATTCGAGCCGACATGAAATATTCCAAATTCTTGTGATCCGTGTATATGGTTACCGGATGTGCCGCTCCTTCGAGAAAGTGACGCCATTCTTGGAAAGAATCCACTATAGCAAGAAGCTCCTTATCGTGGATCTCATAGTTGATCTCAGTAGCAGAGAACTTTTGAGAATAGAATGCAACTGGATGGAGCTTTTTATCAGCACCCATCTGTGAAAGTACGGCTTTCAAAGCAAAATCCGAAGCATCGATTTCCAAATAAAAGGACTTTGCAAAATTTGGGTGGACCAAGATAGGAGCCATTGTAAACACCATCTTAAGATCTTGAAATGCTTTCTCTGCTAGGAGTCCCCATTCGAGCTTGTCCTTATATGTCAATCGAGTGAGTGGAGCAGCAACTTGGAAATAATTCTTAATAAAAATCCGATAGAAGTTAGCAAAACCAAGAAAACATTGTACGTCTCTAACCGTCTTTGGAACCTCCCATGACTCGATTGCTTCTACTTTCTTGGGATCCATTTTCAAGCCTTCTGTAGTTGCGATGAATTCCAAAAATTCCATCTCAGTTTGGTGAAATAAGCACTTTTCCAACTTGGCGTAGAATCCTCGCTCACGTAGTTTTTCAAGGTTAAGACAAACATGCTTTTCATACTCTTTTTTGTTCTTAAAAAATATCAGAATATCATCCAGATAGATGACAACAAAATCGTCAAGATGCTCCCAGAAGATGTCATTCATCATGTGTTGAAAAACTGCCGGAGCATTGATAAGACCAATAGGCATGACATTATACTCGAAATGGCCATACCTTGTACGGAAAGCTGTCTTCTATTTGTCTCCTTTTTTAATTCGTACAAGGTTGTAGGCTCTTTTTAGATCGATTTTTGTAAAGATCCTTGCCCGTCCAAGTTGTTCAAAAAGACCAGATATCAAGGGTAATGGGTAACGATTCTTCTTTGTTACCTTGTTGAGACCTCGATAGTCCACGCACATCCGTAGCAAGCCATCCTTCTTTTTTACAAATAAGATTGGTGCTCTAGCTAGTGACTTTGAATGGCAAATGAAGTTCTTGGCTAGATTCTCATCAATGTACTTCCGCAATTCTGCCAACTCCGTCTGCGACAAATTGTAGATTGGGCCAAAAAGGGGTTGTGCTCCTTTTTGCAAGTCTATGGCACAATCATATGGTTGGTGTTCCAGTAGCATATCATCATTCTTCTTTTGAAACACATCTTGAAAATCTTTATATTGCTCCGGTATACTTGTTGTCGAAATCTTCTCTTCGCTGGTTGGAGTCGCATAAATGAAAAATGGTGTACCTTCCTTGGACGATCTTACAAATGTTCTTGCTCGAATAAATAAAGGTTTTTTGATTCGGGGTCTTCTAACTGGTTTACTCTCGGAACGTTCTATTGGAAATGTTATCTTTCGTAACCTTCAATCTATGGTTGGATTATACTTTTCCAACCAGGAAAGACCAAGAATAATAGGACTTGACGGAGTCTTTATAATGTTGAAGATAATATAACTACTATGGTCCTTAAATGCTATTTCTATAGGTTCTGATTCATAAGTGACACTACCAGACAGTAAAGGTCGTCCATCTATGACTTCTACGTAAACAGGTTTAGGTTTCCGTACTAGAGGGATCTTATGATGTTTAGCATATTCTTCATCTAAGAAACAAGCGGATGCTCCTAAATCTAGTAATGCTAAGGTTTTAAGCTTCTAAGGACCAAAAAACAAAGGGATTGTAAAAGAAAGGGTAGGTTGGGCAGAGAGGGAGGAACCTGATTGTTGTTGCGATTTTTGACTGTCCAGCCGCACGGTTCCTATTGTGGCTGGGCATTTTTGTTTTCTTGAAAAAACATGCCTCTAGTCTTGACAATGCCTCGATTCTGTTTCTTGGGGCAATTTCCAACCTTGTGGCCTTCTTCACCGCAATATAAGCATAGTCCTTCCTCCATGCGCCGCTTCTTCTCTTTTGGAGTGAGGGATTTGACACGTACCGCATCAATTTGCATGTTGTCCGTCTCGGAATGTGAATTCAAGCTGCTTGCTAACATGGTTGAGGCGTGACGAGTCACATGTTGTCTTGAGCGTTGATCTTGGCGACGCTAAAATGGGCAGTTGTCACACTTCACAACTTGGCTAATGGCTTCGTTGAGCGTTCGTGGATTAGGAAGAGATAATAGCAAATCCTTCACATCATCCTTCAAACCCTAATAAAATTGACTCGTCAATGCTTCTTCATCCCAGTTGATGTCACATGCTAATTGTTTGAAGTCTGATGCATAAACTGATGCAGAGCGTGTCCCTTGTCGTAGTGATCGAATCTTTTTTGTAGCCCATCAAGCCTTGTCATGCTCGCCAAATGCTCCCGCAAACGCTTCCAAAAAAGTTTTGAAGTTGTTCAAAATTGATGATCCCTTCTCGAATAAAGGAGCAAACCATGATAGAGCCTGCCCCGTAAGTAGGGTTCCAACCAATCCAACACGTGACTCCTCCGTTGGATAGCGTTCGGGTTGTAAAATTATTATTAACCTGATTTGATTGACAAAACCTTGAAACTTGGAGCGTGTACCATCAAACTTATCTGGAAGGCTAACTCGAGGCTCCTTTCGTTGTAGAACTAGTGGTTCTTGTCGAATTACAGGCAAAGCTATTTCTTCTGGTGCAGAAACTTGAGGTTGATGAATTCTAGATTGTGTTATTTCAGATGCTCCATCATTATGGAGTCTTGCAAACGCTCCTTCAATCTCCACAGTTCTTTGCGATAACATAGCAAGGGCATTCATAATGGCATCCAACTTGGACTTCAAACTTTCAGTCATACTAATCCCTTGACTTCCAGCCATTCTAAAAGAGAGAAATAATTGATTCTACGAAGAAGAAAATATTGGTTTAGAGGAGGGTACTCCGCAACCTCTAAAACGTCTAAAATCCTTCAAGAAGAGGGGTAATCCACTCTCTCCAGGAAGAATAAGACTCCAATATTGTAATGGAAGAGATATCAATTTAGAGGAGGGTAATCCGCAACCTCTAAAACACTAGTATACCTTCAAGAAGAGGGATAATCCACACTCTAATAAGAAAGACTAGCTCTAATATCTGAGATGAGAGCAGTCTCGACAAACTGTCACGGACACAGAATACAAAGAGGAAATCTAAACAAGAATTTCAAAGAGAACTGGCAAGAACTAGATTGATCAGATGAGTACAAGAGCAACACCAGAGAGGTGAGCTAGAGCTCCAAGAGATGTGTTGTCGAGACTGAAGAACTCTTCAGCCTCGACTCCTATATATACTTCTAAATAAGAAACTTCTTGAGCGACTTCCAACAACTTAGGAAGCTTCTCAAGCAGCTTCTATGAATTAGGAAGCTTCTCAAGCAACTTCTACTAATTAGGAAGCTTCTCAAGAAACTTCCACTAATTGCTAATGGAAACTTCTAGAAGGTTCCAGAGACTTGCTTCTAGAATGTTCTAATTTCTAGAAGGTTCTAAGACTATGTCCTTAACAGGTATACTAATCTTTGCCTCCTTCATGCTTGTAGAAACAAGGCTTCTTGGATTTGCTTGTCAAACCAATTTATTTGTTCCTTTCAATTATACAACTTCTTGGCTTAGGCTTTGGATTTCTTTTGTAGATGTAGGAATAATACCTCTATAATTGGTATTATTGATTCTTGAAATTTCCACCTTAAGAATGTTGACAAGCTTTTAGAGATCTGTAATAGTTACAAATCTATTATCACTTCTGCTAAATATAACATCCATGATCTTTCTTTCTATCTTAATACTCTATAATTCAAATTAGAAGAGGATAATCTGCAATCTCTAATATCATATAAAAATCTCTATAAAGAACGTTGATCTACTTTCTTTTAAGAAAAAAATTAAGATTAAAAAGCAAAAAATGTTAATTTAAATATGGATAATCTACAACTTTCAAATGCAACAATAGAAGTGAGATAATCCATTCACTTCTTAAACACAAAATAAGAACAATAAATCTTCATTCTTGATAAACTGTCAAAGATAAAGACATGAATTATAAAAGAATAAAATTTACTCTTATGTTATACAAAATCATTTAAAGATGAAATAGTATTAAAACTAGAATGGCTATTGCCAAAGACAAGGAAACTAGAGACTCTTGAAACAAGACTAGAAACAAGAAAGGTATTAATAAGAGTGAAGAAGGCTTCAGTCTTGTGTCTATATATACTATCTACCTAAGAACTATGTAGCAGCATTCTATAGCACCTCCAACACGTGTGAAACTTATAAGACAAGTTTTTCATATATAGCTTGTTCTACAAGCTACCAATATGTACAACACGTGGCTAACTGGTTGGCCAAGTTTTTAGCCTATCAATCACCTATAGCCATCTATAAAGGTGAAACCTCGTCTATGAAGCTTCTAGGAAGCTTTTCTCTTGGATATTATCAAATTAATTTTTTTCTATTTATTTTTTTTATCTATCTATCCATACTAATTAATATTTTTCTATCTATTTATTCATACTAACTAAATAACCTTTTTTCTATCTATCTATCCATACTAACTAAATAAATATTGGAATAAATCTTATGTCCATGATACTAGCAAATTATTTTAAATTATACAAAACCTCACTAATCCTCAAAATCTAATTTTTGAGATCTTAGCCTATTTAAATTCTATTAACTTTTGATCTAACCATCCAATTAAGCTATAATTTACAACAAAAATTAAATATAATTATTTTCACAAATCTACAAATTTTTACTTATAGATTTACTACAAAGTTTATAAAAAAATTTAAAATGTGAACCCAGTATATTTATCAACAACTAAAGTCATTTTAATAAAACTTTGATTTTGCATAGCTCTCACAAAATCAATACAAATTCAAAAATCTTGAAACCAATGCTCAAAAAAATCCTATCAAGTCTATTATCTAATCTTACTTTTTGATCAACAAAAGAACCTCTTATTAATTCCAAGTGTATAGTTTTGTGCCTTAGAATTTGGTTTTGATCTTAATTCACAACCAATCTTTTTCAAATATCAATGTAAGATTTTTTTAACTAATTTATATTAAAAACTTTTTTTTTTTTATCTAAAGATATTTGCAGTATTATTTTTGCTAATCTATCTTACTTTGTTTTGTTTATGGTCCTACAATATAAGTGGAAGCCTTATTAATAAAAAAGAAACATTAGTATTAAATATTTTTATTACCTTTTTATTTCTTATCTATATTTTTTAAAGTAATTTTATTACTAAGTCTTCAATTAAGCTCTTCTATAATATTTGTCTTCTTTTGTTCTTTCATCCTATAGCCATGTTATAATACAATACTATACAACTAGATTCTTTTATTTTACAAATCAAAAAAGGTCTTATATTATTATCTAATCCTTCTCATTATTTTACCATATTGATATGTTTGGATGTTCAAAAATTCAAAATCTTTGATTTAGTATGTTCATGAATCTTTGCTTGCTTACTAATTTTAAATTTTAAAAAATCTATAAAACTTTTATAATTAAGAAATTCAAAGTTGTTCATGTAGAAATTGTAGATGGTCAATTTTTATCCTTTAGAAATATTATTTATGAAATTTATTTATTAGAAGTAACATCCAAGAATCATAGTAGTTAGGTCATATTTGATATCATTAAGTCTCCATCTAATCCTATTATTTTAGAATTTTCTTAGCATAAAAGATATAATCCTTATATAAATTACATATCTTATAAAATATAATTTTTAAAAATGTTATAATATATTATTAATAAACCTAATAAAAAATACCATATACCTCATAGATCTAAAATCATAAAGCTTCTATTTATTGGAGTTAGAACTTTTATAAGAACAACCAAAAAATACATTTCTTTTGTTATGCAATTCCAACATTTAAAGCAGCAAATATTTCAACAACTCTTCTAAATAAATTTAGAGATTTTTAAGATATATTTGAAAAGGAGAATGTGAATATCTTACCAAAACATTATCCAATTGATTGTACTATTGATCTTTAAAATAGCATTATTGTATTAAGTATTGTCTTATTTGGAAATGCACCAAGCACCTAATTATGGAAGATGAAATTGTAGTTTATAAGTATGTAGAAAACCCTAATAAGTTTCATCTATATAAGAAAAATATAATTTGAATTTCAATTCAAAAGTACCTAAAGCCAATTTAAAGTGCTCAAAAATAATTTTCTTGATAACTTCAACTATATGCAAACTCCAATTGCTTTATTACTTTCACAATTAGGCAACTTTGATTTTTTTTGCAAGCCCTAATCCTAGTCAGTAAACTTCAGCAAGGTGTAACTCTTAATTTGACTATCTACTTAATATAAAATTTTGTATATCAATGCTACTATAAATCTTCTACATATTCAAAAAAAAATTTGTCCAATTCAATTTATAGATTGTAAGAAAATATCCAAAATCTACATTGATGTTACTCAGCTGCCAATTTGAAAGTTCATTTAGATGTTCTTGTAGTGATTCTCCTTCTCCAACTATTAACTTCAATTCAAAATTGGTATATAGCTTAATTTCTAAGTCTTATAATACTATGCCAAATTTCACCTTGTTTTAATTAATAGATCTTTAGGTATTATAAAAATTCTGAACAACCTCAAACTACCAATTTCCAATATCTCTTTGCAACAATGATCAAATATCTCTTAATTGTACTATTAGATTATCACAAAATTTTATTTATTCATAGCACACTCCATCAACCACATATTTTCAATCTTTTAACTATAGATGTTTTACCAACTGCACAAACTAGTCAAGAGTGCTAGCTTTAATTTTATTGCATAAAATCCAAATCACCAATACAAACCTTGACTTTAAATAATTATTTCAAAGTCATTCCAAAATCTATAAAAATAAGTCTTATGCCTTTGAAATGAGCTTGAAATTAGCTCACAATTTATAATTGCTAATCTCCAAATGACCTCATATTTTGCCCTTAGTAGCCATTTTAATTAGTGGAGGTGTGATTTTGACCTTGTCCCACAAACAGTCAATCCTTAGATATCTAAAATATGTGATTGATTGAGTGTGTTGATAAGAATTTAGCAAAAAAATTTATGCAACATTCAAAATCTCTCGCTAATATACTTATGCTCTTTATGAAGAAAAAAGATAGATCTCTGCAAATGTGCATCAATTATCATGACTTCAACAAGTAATAATAAAAAATCATTATCCTTTATTATTGATTTCCAGGCTCTTTGACCAATTAGAACAAATTAAAATCTATATCAAAATAGATCTTTGTAGAGCTTATAATTTAGTACACATTACCAAAGGGGGCAAATAAGAGACTGCTTTTTGTATAAGATATGGATATTTTAAGTATAATGTTATGCCTTTCAGCCTTACAAATGAGCTAACTATTTTTTAATGTTTCATGAATGATGTATTTTATGACTTCTTTGATGATTTTATTATATAATATTTAGATGATATATTAATTTATTTTTAGATTCTAGAAGAACATAAATAATATGTCTGATTTATCTTATAAAGATTATAAGATATTAGATTATACTCCAAATTTTTAAAAATACATATTTTATAAATCTTAAGTGGAATTTTTTAACTATATCATCTCAAATGAAGGCTTAATGATGGATTTTAAAAAAATTAAGACTATTAATAATTAGACAACTCCAAAATTAATACATGACATTGTCATGTTGTAACATAGCTATAGGATGAAAGAGCAAATAAAGACCTATATTATAGAGGAGCTTAATTGAAGACTTAATAACAAAATTATTTTTAAAAATATAAATAAAAGATAGAGAGGTAGTCAAAATTATTTAATATTAATATTATATTTTTATAAAAAAAGCTTCTATTTACTTTGTAGGACTACAATCAAGACAAAATAAGATAGATTAGCAAAAATAATACTTTAGACATCTTTAAATCAAAATAAAGGATATTTTTTAATAAAAATTATCTATAAAAACCTTAAATTGATACTTGAAAAAAGATTAGTTATAAACTAGAGTTGGAATCAAATCTTAAGGCACAAAATTACATGCCTATAATAGATAAATGGTTCTTTTATTAATCAAAGAATAGGGTTAGAAAGCAAACTTAATAGGATTTCTTTGAGCATTAACAGAGTGGTTTTTTTAATTTGTTATGACTTTATGAGAGCTATGTCAAGTCAAGGTTCTATTTGAATGACTTTAATTATTGAGAAATAAAGTGAATTATCATTTTAAAAAATATTATGAATATTATAATAGATCTATAAGTAAAAATTTGTGAATTTATGAGTATAGTTGTATTAAATTTTTTTTATGAATTTGAGCTTAATCAAATGGTTAAATAAAATATTATTGAAATTTAAGTGGACTAAAATTTTGGAAATTAAATTTTAAAGGTTAATGAGGATTTCTATGATTTTGAATAATTTATCAATTAGATTAAAATGAGTCTTTTTTTAAATTAATAATTGATTTAATTTATAACATTTATGCAAAATTTTAGACTAATCAAATGATGAAAAAAAGAGTTATTGATGTTGGAAGGTCTACATCAAGGTTAGAGAAAGAAGACAGTCAAAATCCAAGAAAATTATGAGCTTTTTCTTCTAATTTGTAAGTTTAATATTCATCAAATTTTGTATGTTTATAATCAACTAGAAAATTAAAGAATATAAATTTTCTTAATTATGATTAATGATTAATTTAATAATTATTTAAATTTTAAATTTTCTATAAGATTTGATTAAGATTGATTAGGATTGATTTAAATTTGATTAAGATCTAATTAAGATTTAATTAGAATTTATATATGATATTTTTAAAATTTTATTAGGATTTAATTAATATTTTATTAAGATTTTTTAGGATTTGATTAATATTTGATTGAGATTTGATTAAAAGTTGATTAAAATTTGATTAAAATTTGATTAATATTTTTAAAATTTACTTAAAATTTGATTAGGATTCAATTGATATTTATTCAGGATTTATTTAGGATTTATTTAGAATTATTTTAAAATTTTATTAAGATTTTTTAGGATTTATTTAAAATTTGATTAGAATCAATTAAGATTTTTTTAGGATTTTTTAAAGATACTTTGTGATTTCTTTAGAGATTTTTTAAATTTCTTTAAAATTTCTTTATGATTTCTTTAATATTTTTGATAATTTATTTTTAAAAAATTTATAATTCTTTTATGATTTTTTTAAGATTTAAGATTAGATTTGTTAAAAATTCAATTTTTAAAAAATTAGAATTTGATTAGGATTTGTTAAGATTCAATTGAAATTTTTTAAAGATTTTCTTAGGATTATTAGATTCTTGATTAGTTGCAAAATACAAGTTTATCTTCTATAGCCATATATCTTGTACATTTTCAAACAAGATAGCACATAGTATGACAATGTCTAATACTTCTATAGATTTGCAAACTTTTGTAGGATCTTCATTGATGATTATCCTTAGATAACCATTTTGCTTACATAATTGACATATAAGAATAAGCTTGAATGGAAATCAGAAGTTGAAAAAGCCTTTGAATGTTTAAAGATAGTATTCACTACAATCTTTGCCCTTATTCACTCAAGCTTTTTCAAGCCATTTTTTATGGAAATTGATGTTTCATACTTTGCATTGGAAGTAGTCTTATTCCAATTTGGAAGAGAAAGGAGATTGTATTTAATTGCATTCTACTCCAAAAAATTCTTAGCTATAAAGATTAATAATGAGATCTATGATAAGGAACTTTTTGCTACTATATATTTTTTCTAAAAATAGTATATTTTGCTTGAAGGCACTTTACATCTAGTAACTATGTATACGGATCATAACAACCTCAAGTATTTCATATTATGTGAGTCCTATCAATGAATCTTAATTGGTGGATTAATTAAAATTATAGTTTTAAATTATTTAAATACCAAAATATTTAGATTAAATATTTTATTTGATTATTTAAATATTCATTAGAATTTAGAAGAGTTTATAAGTTACAAGAGTCTTATTAGAAAAAAGTCATAAAATTAGAGTCTTAATAAGTCTTGGAGGCAATTATCTAAGTTGATTTAGTATTTTTTTTCTTAATTGAAAGAATTAGTACTTAGTTATTGAGACCAATGTCTACATTAGCCTTCTATCTATATGTATCACTTATTAAAAATATGTAAATATTACTTAGTAGGTAGAAGAAGCATGAAAAAATAATCTCATATCTTTATAATTATTTATGTACAAAATAGGATTTTAAGTTGATTTAAATTGATTTTATTATTATAAAAAATCTTCAAGGTAAAATAAAATAATTTTAAATTGATATTATCATCTTAAAAATAATATAGATATTTTTAGACTAATATTATACTCATTTAAGAAGAAAAGATTTATATATATATATATATATATATATATAATTTTTAAAATAACTATTTCTAAATATATAAATTTAAAGAATTTTAAAGAAAAAATAAACAATTGAAATACTATCTTTGATTTGGACTTATATCTAGTTTAGTTTCTATTCTAATATCTTAATTCTTTTATATTTCTTAATCTCTTGGTCCTTTTGCCTTTGCATCTTTGATACCTTGTAAAAAATTTGAAAGAGCCATAAGAATTGTAGACTAATTGTATACGTTGTAGGACATTACATGGTGGATTTCTAGATGTAAAATCTTTTAGGAGAAGTTGATGTAGTCACATGGTGCATCCAAGAATATGTGTAGATTCAACTTGCATCCAAAAAAATTCTTTAATATTTTTCAAAGAAGATGTCATGTAGAAATATACCTTGCTTAATTTATAACATTGGTAGATGGAAGTTTTATAAATTATGCAAGGAATATTATTTAAGAGATATAAGTTTACCACCCAGAGATGACTTCTATTTCTAGCAAATATTATTAGGTAAGCGAGGAATATTAGTTAAAGGATATTAAATAACCAAAATATATTTGTATATAATATATTTTTACTTACTTCTATTTACTTCTATTACTTGAATAGAATAAGTATCTATAACACCTTCAATCATCTTTGCACATCCACATTTATATAATATGAAGTATTATGATGTATTATTATTATACATGTAATATAAAAAATTACAAAGAATTATAATTATTAATATAAAAATTTATTTGAAGTTTAGATCCTAACTAGTATAAATTCACAATTATATCTTCAAATCTATCTTTGGCCATATGTCATTTGAAACTTGCTATAATACTCTCTTTTCTTTTATATATTATATTTTCTTTTACATATTATATTCTTGTAACATTATTTATAAAATCTCAATCCAAATTGTATATGAATTCATACATATATAATTATTTATTTATTATTCTTTTTGACATAAATTTTTAAATTTTAACACTTACATTCACTATTCATACACTTCAAATGACAAAATTCTATTTGTTTAATTTTATCTATTATTTATTCACATAAAAATAAAAGAATATATTTTTATCCTTAAATAAATTGAATAAAGCATTAAATTATAATAAGATTATTTTGAATAAAACATAAATCAAAAGATTTTAGTAGAATAATGAATGGCATATGATATCATATAAAAGTGAAGGAGAGGGATGAGCATGTTGATTTAAGATATCAAGATCAATGCATTCTCTACGTTCTAATACAATGGTCCACGTAGACATGAGTTATTGCATTCAAAATTTAATCCACACATATCAAACCACGTGGATCGGAGCTCCAGTCAATTGGTGAAGCTCAAACCCTAACCTTAGAATCGCAATGCAGTTTGGGTATCGCATCACCGACATCACACGAAGAAGCTTCATCCAGGTTTTGGAATCAACTCCGCAACCTTCACAACAACAACTGCTTCCTCTCACACACGGCCATCGACAACGGCGGCTTGCCTGCACGCGTCGGGGTAATTCGTCATGAAGTGCTGGCATCCAGCGTTGATCTCATCGGCCCCGCTTCATCTCGACGGTGCCGAAGTGGCTCCCGCTGGTGCGGTCGAACGACGCATGCATCAATCGACAACGTCTGTGCAGCTTTTTTACTCCATGACGTGTGGAGATATTCGCATCCGAGTGGTTGTGCAAGGGAATTAGATCTCATAAATTCACGTCTTTGCAGATCCTCACGTTACGTTTCGGTCGAGGACAGTATCGAGACATGGTTCGTGTTTCTGCACATTGTAGATATGTGCGTCACTTCCCCGTCGGTTGCGACGGTGTTCGCTGAGTACGCCAGTGAGCTAGCACACTGAGCACGATTCGAAAAGCACGCTGCACGCGGACACGAACCTCAAGATTGTCGACCCGGGGTGGCGGCATTGATGGCTCCAGTCCATAGCTCGAGCTTTGATGAGATTTATTCGCTGGAACGTGTCTCCCGACGACCGTTGCGCTATTGTCAGCAGCTACTTCGATTTCGAGCTCAAACATTGAAGTGTTCGAAGCTGGTTTTGATTCGATCGATCGCCACGGTAGCATGGATACTTGAGTAGGACAGCAACCATGTACTTTTACTTTTTGGGTTGACTAAAGCCTTTAGCTGTGAGTACTTAAGAATAATGACTGTATGATCCCGCCACTTGAACACGCAGACGGAGCAGCTTGATAATGACGTGTCTGCCTAGGTGGCGGTGGACGTGGCTCCAGTTTGAGAGGAAGGGCCAGGGTGTTGGTGGAAGGCCACACCTACCACCCTACCTACCCATCTACTCACCTACCTACCTTGCACCAACCTTCCTTCTTCTCGGAAGCTTTTGGATCGCGCCTGTCCTTTTACTACCGCTCAACGCCTACCTCCCATGCCACTCATACTTGTTTCATCCATCCAGGTGGACCGCTTCATCCCATCGCAGATTCTATCCATGTCATCCAAACCAAGTCATAACCATCATCATCCACTACTTGGTGGCATTCATTTCACGTACATTGGAGGGTAGGCTTCTAGAAGATCTACGCAATTGCGGGCATCACATGAGGAAATTTCTACACATGAAATCTCCAGAGAAAACCCACATGAATCAATGAAAAAAATGGTGTTTTTAAGAGCAATTGACACCCTCATTGGATGTAAATTTGGATTCACTAGGTATTAAGAACATATCACCAAAGATCTTGAAATCTATGGATCAAAAGTAAACAAATAATTTTCTTTATGAATTTTACATTATACTCATTCAAATTGTCTTTTATTATTTTAAAATGAAGATTTTTTTAATATAGCTTTAGGAAGAGCCCACAATTTTTTAACTTATCATTAATGCAATTATGTTCCACCTTCCTCCTATCCCAATTGGAAATTATATTCTCCAATGGTTACTATGTCAACACTTTGCTAATGGCTTCTCAATTCTCTACTAGAAATTTCACCCACCCATTCACCACCTTTCATGCTCCTCAATGCTTACACAACCTGTTGTTTTCTTGATATGTTCATTCATCTTTAAAAAAAAAATCTTTTATCCACCTGCAACCATCATGTCTCATGGTGGCTAAGATGGCACCCAGAAACAAGAAAATGGAGGTTGCCAGGTAGACTTGCTGACCGGACTGGCAGGCATTGGGCTTTGTAGTGCCACACGGCAAGAGTATATGTGGGAATGAGCGGGGCTAAGCTGCCTAGTCAGCAATAGGGGGTGGGGGGTCCTGACATTTGATCAGGAGAGGAGGCACCACATGTGTGGGAAGGGGTGTGAGAGTGACCATCCATGCAACAAAAGCCCATCAAAGATTAGGGTTAATGGGGGCATACTTCTTGCATGGATTGCCACACCATACCTGCTTCTTATTCCACCACCCCCATCATCATCACCACCATCATCCTTGACAATGTCCTCATAGCAGTTATCCATCCATGGTATGGATGAAAATAAACATTCATTAGATAGGAAACTGTTGGTAAAATCTAATGCTTTTGAAAGTTTTCTGGTTGGTCATTGGAACAGGGGTCAGGGGCATTGTCATACTCAAGCAAAATGAACATGCAAGTTGTTCATTTTATACATTAAAAAGTTATATGGTTCACAAGGAACATGTACAAATAAAGTTCTTACAATAGCCCATGCACAAATATGAAGGATATGACTTGGTATTGCATGTGTACACATGTTTTTATATAAACTTACACACCAATGTTGCATGTAACAGAAATGAATGAGTTTAAATAAAGGGTTCTATAATATCAAATTTAAGATGCCCTGAAACATGTAAAGGTTGTGGATTTGTAACATTGATATGATTTGACAAAGATTTAGAAAACAGTAAAGTTTCATCTTGATTTGTTTCAAGCACACAAAGAGCCTTGTAAAAACTTCATAATACTTATGAAACTTTAAAGAAAAACTTCTACAATCACTTGGTTCCTCTGGGAATTTTCTTTTGAAAAGTATGCAAGATTGTGATGCTTTCTCAAGAGCATTTGTGATAAAATGCAACCATATATAACTGTTTGCAAATTTTTAATTCATAGAATGTATATATATTACAAAAAAAAAAGAAAAAAAAAAGAAAAAAAAGAGTAAGAAATACAGTTAAAGCATCAAAAATTACATAGTATATACATTAAGATTATAATCCTCTAATAATTAGTTTTATTTATTTTTGTTTAGCAACTCACAATGATGCAAGTTGTTTTCAACAATCAAATTGTAATTTGGCCATTTTGTAATTCTTTATATTATAATTTGTATACAATTTGTAAAAGCATAGTAAACATAATAACAATTTCCATCAATATTATTAATGTCCAAGCGTCTAATGTATATCTATTAGATTTAATTATAATTTTATATTCCAAAAAAATCAAGTCTAAAAAATATTATTCTAATTTTAATAACACATAGAATAACTAATATATATAATTATAACTATATATAAATTTATAAATTTGAAATACCAATTTAGAATACTTTTATTTTAATACATATGTATAAAAAATATAAATAAAAATCATAATTAAAGTTTATAAATATCTTGACTAGTTTTTTAGTTAAATTTTAATATCTTAAAGATTTATAAATAATATCATAAATATATTTTATAAAAAATTTACTATTCAAAATTTAATTGATAAGTTTTAAATCACACCATTTAATACTAAAATTATAATAGTTATTTTGATAACCACATGTAAACTTAACACATGATATATCTATAGTTTTGATAACAAAGGTTTAGTGCTTTTAACTTTTAATAGTATTTTTAAGATTTAAACATCTTTTAAAAGCTTTCTATGTCATGTTTGCTTGTAATAATTATACACTTAACATTTTAAAAAAATTTATTTTATCTTATGGGCATGGAAATTGATGTAATTGGTTCAATAACTATAATAGTAAAATTTTGATAAAAACAAAAAAATAAAAAATAAAAAACTTAAGTTTGATGATTTAAGATTCAATAAAGATCTTCTATTTTGATAAATTAAAGTTGCAAATATAAGATTTAAGAATCTTAATTTGTAAAGTAAATAAAAATTATTAATATTTTTTATTTAACTTATTTTATTTTTATATATATTTTGGTACAAATTATTTTCTTATAATACTTCATAGAAATTATTTAAGTGATATGATATATTTTTTTATTTATAAATATATTAAATATAATTTATAATAGTATTTTTGATAAAATAGATGATTTTTTTATTTTTTTATTTTTTTATTTTTTTATTATTAATAATATTTATTTTTCTATTACATCATATATATATATATATATATATATATATTAAAAAATTAATTATTATTCAAATTATTTTTAAATATTTTAAAATTTTAAAATTTTAAATATATTTCTAATAATAAATTTTATAAATAATGAGTGAAATTTTGCATTAAATGGAAATTCAAGAGAAAAATAAATTTAATTAGTTTTTATAGATAATTTTAAATGAAATAAATCTTTGATAAATTATCTTTTTTAATGTAAAATTTGTTTGTGTATTCTTTTTATTACAAATTTTCTGAATTTCATACTTCAAACTCAAAATTAAATTTTTTAATGATAATTTGTATAAACGTTTTACTAATTTGTAGATTCTTGTAAGTAGAGTATATATTTCTTATAGATAAAAACAAGCTAGGTAATTAAAACTTTGCATCTAGGCTTTTAACATATTTAATTTTAAAAAAGTTGTTAGAGAATAGAAGTAAACTTTTTTACAGACAAGTTCATATTTTGATGAATATATTCTAATGTTTTAAATAAATCTGAAAACTGACATGAAATTCAGCAATATATTTGTTGAAATATCATATTATAAGAAAGACATTGTTCCAAAATATACTTAGTATATTTAGATTGACCATCCATTTGTGTAAACTTTCCTATAAAAAATTAATATTGTACATTAATATTGTTTTTTTAAATTTATATTTTTTTCATATTTTCCATAAAATAAATCAGATTTTCTAAAATAATACATTTGTAAATAATTATCAAATTTTAAGTCTTATCAATTTGAAATCTAAAAACGTATGATAAAATTACTCATAACAATAACAGTGGTTCTTTTAGAATAAAACTTGGTTAGAAAAAGACAATATGGGTGATGATTTATAATCTTAGCTCGTATATATGTGTTTAAAAATGAGGACAATTTCTTTTCAAACTTCTAAAATTTGCGGCCACCAATGAGTCTTTGATATCAATTGTATTACTTTTTTAAAACCAAATTGTGTTCTAACACAGAGACGGAGACATGTTTGAACAATATAAAGGCATGTTTGTCTTGAAGATATGTACTATAATGTCTTAAACTGAAATAATAATATTTAAAACTAAAAGTTGTTATTTAAAAGACCATATGGATGTAATTTTAATTTCAATTTTAAAAAATTTCCGCCAGCTGATAGATATTTATTGATTTTCCAATAAATAAATAAATAAATAATTTTTTTGTTAAGTGTTGATACTAAATATATTTTTTAGATTTGATTAGGTTGACTTTAAGTCAATTTTTTTATCTAATATTATATGTTTATTTTTAAAAATTAAAATCATGTATCTTTAAAAATTTCTAAGATTATACATAATCACAAATTTAAACTGAGGTAATTTACATTCTATCTGGCTTTTTGTTAATAATTTTTTAGATAACATGTTTTTTCAACAAAAAAGCTTTAGAGAACATTATTAAACATGATAAAGCTTTTTATTATTTCTATGTTGTTAAAGTATTAATCCAAAATAAAAAATTATAATTGATTTCATCTTAAAAAAACATTATTTTTAGATTTATATAAATTTTTGTTCTTGATAATATAGCATACAATTGTTTAAACAAGGTTTATTACATTTTTAAAAAAATTGGCACATCTTTATATTTTTAAAATTTTAAGATATTACACGTATATGTTTCAAGTTATCTTTTTAATATTTTGAATATGTAATGATGTAATCAAAATTTTCAAAGATAAAATTTTAAACAAGTAAAACTTAAATAAATCATCAGTAGCATAGCATAATTCACAAATAATACACTTTTGTGGTTTTTGTTTGTACAAATGCTTTATCTTTTAAACATCTAATATTTATGTTGGATCATCTCAACTTGGCATATGATCATTTGCAAAGTTAGACATTGTTAATGTAGTAGTTTGAAGTAGTTTACTCATCCATGTTACTTTTTTCTGTCGCCTTTGAAACAAACAATAATCAAATGCAACTTCTCATATAAGTTTCTTCAAAATAACTAGAGTATTATGATTTTTATACATCATATTTTAAAGAAAAATTTTAACATTTTGTTGGTTGATATCAAAATTTGAAATCCATAATTTTATAAATTTTTTTGTATAAATATTTTCTTTTTTAGTTTAAATCTGTAAGGCTAATAAAATTTTATATACTTAGAATCTTTCCTGTATATATATATATATATATATATATATACATACACACATTAATTACATTGGTTTAATTACATTGGTTTAAATAAATTTTATTTGTATCTTTATTTTAAAATTATTTCTATAAGAAGTAATATAATAAATACTGTAAATATATCATTTTTGTATTTAATACACATGCTGTTGATTATTAATATTTTATTTACATTAATACACCTTTTATGTTGTAAAATAATGCAGTAAACAAGTGTTTTTATTTGGATAAGTGTAACTAAGATAAAATTATTAATTTACCATCAAATCTAATATGTGAGATATATATATATATATATATATATATATGATTTTAAGTCATATATATTTTAATAGATTTTTTATAATCATATTAAATTAAAATTACATAATATAAATCAAAATAATATAAAATAATATATTAATTTATTTTTCTTATACATTTTTTAATTTTAAAGAGATAATAATATTTAAAAATAATTTCTTAAATTTTATTTAAATAATATGTTTAAACTTTACTAAGAGAATATTATATATATATATATATATATATATATATTTGACTATACAATTTTATGTGGAATGTGGACACTTGCATTGAAGACATGTAAATACTATCAATATTGTGAAAAGTATAAATATACTGTTTTTTTTCTTTAATAAGAAGTAATTTATAAAAAGCAAAAAAATTATTTTCAATTGAAAATACATTCAATATATTTGTGTTTTTTTGAAACATGTCAATTTTTACTTTCATTTGCTAAAATCAAAGAAATAGAAAACCTAATAACTGTTTTGATTGATTAACATCAATGGGTGACTAAAAGATTTAGATTATGCATTTACATAAGAATAGAAGCATAGAAGTTCTTCTCCCATTCAACACATAAATTTATAAATATTCAATCACAAGATTTTATCTCAATAGCAAAATCAATATGCAACCACTCCTATTATTATAAAACTCATGTTTTATAAAACATGCATGCAATGAATTTTAATTCAGATGCTTATTTGTGCATTCTCGCAAGGCACCGTTATATAATTATCCATCGACGGTAGGAAACTTAGGATATTGGAACCCTTCGGGATGAAGACAGGGAAAGAGGATGAATTACGACGAACAGGGATGACAAACGGTATCTTCGTCCAGGGATGTCTCCGCATCGGGAACGCGGGTTCTCCTGAAGCCGCAACGTTGAAGACCGAACGAACGAACTAATGAACGAATAAATCGGCGTTTCGTTCGCGAGCGACGAAGGGAGGGGCGAGGAGGAGAAGTGGTGGGAAGCTCGTACACTCTTGTATAGACAACCCTGTTGCAAACCCTCGCGTGGTGGTACCGGGTCGTTGTGGCGGTGGTGGTGTTACTCCTTGCCCGAGGGGCGTCCGACGCGACGGACGAGGCCAGCTCAAGGAAGGGAAGGAAGGAAGGGAAGGGAGGGGAAGGGGGCTTCAGCATATTGTTGTGTCGCTGCTGCCGTTGCGTATATATAATGCATAATAATAATTATTATTGTTTTGCCTGAGCTTCGAGTTCCATGTAAGTATTGCGAACGCCATGTTTACTACCTACCATTCGGGGGCGCGGCGTGTCCTCGTTCGCGCTGTGTCCTGCTGCAAAGACCCGCTCCTTCCCTACCCTCACTTTTCTCATCACCTCTGCAGCATCGAACTCTCTCCCCCTTGGAGCCCTGAACCTTCGTTTCGCTGCGTTAGGAGCTCACTTCATGCATGGGGTGCCTGTCGGGGAAGGGAGTTGTTATTAATTGCTGTCTTTGAAAAGTCGGAGGAGGTTTGGAAAGCTAAGGAAAGCCTTTCGTCGTTAGTTTTTATAGCATTGAAATTCGGGTTTGGAATTGCAGCGTGATTGTCAATGTGGTGGGGGTGATGGTTTTGGGTGGAGACGGCGTGGAATCGGTGGCGTAGTGGTGTAATGGTGGATCTGGGGTGTGGCTTTGGTGGACTTGGTGTGTGGTTGTAGGGTTTGAGGCGATCGGTGCGGGTCAAACGGCAGGTGTTGACGATCGGAGGTCGGGTGGTTATGGTATATTGGTGGTTCAATGGAGGGGAGGCCGGTTGTGGACGTGGAGCGGGGGTTGTGAATCTCTAATGCGTGCGGGAAAAGTGACGGGAGGGCGGAATTGGAAAAAATCTTAATTGCCGGCTCTTCATGGCAATGGGGACGGAGGTGGAGTGCCCAGGTTAGCCCGGCTGGAGAAATGTGGTGTAGATGCAAGGAATGTTGCAGTGGTGCAATGCTGAGGTCTAGCTGTGTTGAGGTGGTGGGAGTGGTCGCGGGCTATGGGGCTCAGAAAGCAGGCTTGGGAGGTTAATCTGCAGGCTGCGCGAAGAGTGTCCGGGTATTATTTTGGCCGATGAGTTTTAGGATTTCATAAAAAGGAAAGACATTATGGACGAGGTGTCCCGGACCCCCTCGTTCTTAATAGACATTGAGCTCTGGCAGAAATTTAATCTGGAGCTCAGGGCTGCATGTCATTGGTGCACTCACCATCATACGACGACGCCGGCGGAAGCCGCTAAGCAGCTGGAACGAGGGGAGGGGTGGCCTCGAGACTGGATATCTCGCAAGGTAAAAAATTCGACGCGCCAATTTGGCGGATTGTTCATATGCCCTGCCCCGGATTGCGCCGGACATTCGAATGCTAAAGGCGAACGCCGACGGCGTTGGTTTTGTCGGTTTTGCATAAACAGGCATTTGAGCGTTGACCTCAAGAATTTTTTCCAATTCGACGAAGTGCAAGGCAAGTGGATTCAGGTGTGTGTTTGCTGCGTTGTCATCATGGCGAGAGGATCTGTTTTCTAGAATGTAACTTTTATTTGTCATAGTCGCCGAAATTTATTAAAAAATAATAAAAACACGGCATTAGTAATACCGCTCTGTCTAGACTCAAGGAATTGATCATAATAATTCAATGAAGGGACGTGTAATGTTATAATTATCCTGATTATCTCCTGGAATTGTTTTCACATAGACAGCTCATACTACTTCAGTGATTATTGTAGATCCCCGATCTCTTCTGCTGGCATTGCCAAGCCAGGTCGGGAGAAGCAGAGTGTATTAATTGCCCTCAGAAGCACACGAAACGAGCTAAGAGGGCGAAGGAGAATCCCCTGCCACCCACACGATCACTGCTTGGACCACCAGGTCACACGAATGTTGCAGGAGTTGTATCAGTCCTTCTCGCAGCAGCGGGAGATGGCGATTATGATGGAGTGTCGAGTGAGGGAAGGGGAGGACCAACAAATGAAGCCCACAGTATGGACGAAAGCAATTTCGGGGTCGGTGAGACGCATGTGCGATTGGGACTTCCTATGCATGCTTCTCCGGTTTCAGATTTTCGATATGGTCCTCCTCCCTTGCACCAGCAGCACCAACAGCAACCACCACCTCCAAGGGCCTTCTTCTCTGAGAAGGCATGTTTTGGTTTGGTTTTGGTTTTGGTTTTGGTTTCAGTTTTATTTATTTATTTATCTGGGGGTGCTCTAAATTTTTATTGTTATTATTATTAACAATAAAAAAATAAAATTTTACTGAGCCTCCTATAGGAATATTCGTTTTACCTCTTTTACTACCAGCTTAATTGCACTCCACAAGTCTAGGGATCCCAATAACAAGGATATTACAAGTAGAACATAATTTTGTTAGACAGGCAAGGTTTGGGGTTTTGAATTCGCTGATTAAAGCTTTGCAATGCTCCGTCGAACTATTTCATGTTTTTTAGTGGGGCGGGCAGCTTTTCCACTCAAAGAAGGCCCATTTCTGATGTGATTACATCATTAGCTCTCACATTCGGGCTTAACCATTACAATTGTGTTGGATTTTCAGTCCGCGGCATGGGTGTATCAGGGTTGCTGATTCTGTAGTATGTTAATTGGTTTGCTTGTGCAGGGCCTTATGTGTAGGGAGTCGCAGTCAAGTGTTGTACCTCATTTACTTGACTATGTGAACAACTCCTGCACACCGTTTCATGCTACAGGTGAGCAGAGAAAGGGTCCTTGGAAATTATTGTATGTTCGTAGGTAGCTACGTACTCGAGAGTGGATTTCAAGTTTGAAGGATTTTTATGTACTTAGAATTATCATACTTTTATGCTATTTTTTGCTTTCAATGTGCTGCATGTTTAGTTATGTTGCCTGTCAAAGAGTGCATGCCCCTGTATAGTGCACCTTGTGTTAATTGCATGTTTAGTCTGGAACAGCGGCTGAATTGTTCTTGGTTTTATTTGGCAGCGGAGACAAGGAATCATTTGCTAAGCTCCGGATTTCAAGAAATAAGTGAATGTGAAGAGTGGGCAGTGCAGCCAGGGGGACGCTATTTCTTCACTCGTAATATGTGTTCCATATATGCTTTCGCGATCGGTCATAAGTAAGAACGCATTTTGAGCCTATCTTTTTAGAGGTGTCTTAATGGGATAATTTTGCTTCATCCGAATCAAGGTTGATTTTGCTCTATAATCATTCTTTGTCCACTTGGTATGCATGGTGTTCACGTATTTTGCATGAGCTAGAAAGTTAATGCTGATTCCTTATTTGGCAATACGGCCAAGTTATCACCACAGCCCCTCTTGCCACAAGATAACAGTGATTAGAAGTGAATGAATGATTGACGCAATGATATGTTTTGATACTGGTTTCTTTGTGCAGATATAAGCCTGGGAACGGTTTTCATGTGGTTGCTGCTCATACTGACAGCCCATGTCCTAAGTTGAAACCGGTTTCATATTCAGCGAAAGGGGGTTTTCTGCATGTACGTGTACAGCCATATGGAACTGGAGTTTGGCAGACCTGGTTTGACAGAGATCTAAGTATAGCTGGTCGTGTACTAATTCGAAGGAAAGATGGTGAGCTTGTTAACGAGCTTGTACGGGTGAGGCGCCCCATACTTCGAATTCCAACAGTGGCCAAGATTCTTGACAGGTTTGCATGAACATATCCACATTCTAAAAACTGCTCAATGGGTTCGTGTCATTCCTCTGATGGTTCACGTCTGAACAATCTTCTATTGATTTCAATTTTATTCGTGAGTTGGAATGAATGATAATTTGAAATTGTTTCTTCTAGATCTTAATGTATGTAGCACAATTTAACTGGCTATGAAGTTTGTATCTATAAAAAATTGGTTTACAGCTGAGTTGTTTACGTTATGTTACACAGTCGGCTATTTTCATTTTCTACTTATTTATTTTGAGTATTTGTATGCCTTAGACATCCCCTACCTCTACATATGCCTAATTACAACTTTGATGCAGGGGGCTAGCGGCAGATGCCAGCAAGGCTGACGCTGAAGTAAATCTAGCTCCGATTCTGGCCATGCAGATAGAGTCAGAACTTGCTATGTCTTGCGACTCTGAGTCATCCATGCCTATGGAGCACAATGATCACGGATCGCATGTTTATCCTCAACCAACCACCGCCCATCACCCACTTTTGATTCAGGTGTGGTCACGCCCACTACGACCTACTACGTTTCTCAATTTATTTTTAATAATAAACTTCCTATTGCTGTTTTGATCTTATATGGACAATAACTCATATATATAAACATTCCATTTTGCCTATCTTACTGGAAAATGGAAACATTTGCTCCATTGAACGATTGGTCAGGTTATCTCATGGCATGAGAGGGGTGGATGGATGGATAGTGCAGGTGTTAGCAGATGAACTCAAGTGCGATGTAAGCGAGGTTGCAGATTTTGATCTCAGTGTATATGATACACAGCCTGGCTGTGTTGGAGGTGCTCGTGATGACTTTGTTTTTGCTGGACGGCTGGACAACTTAACCTCGACGTTTTGTGCATTGTGGGCACTTTTAGATACATGCGCAGACTCTTCGTCTCTAGTGGATGAAAGCTGTGTTCGCATGATTGCCCTATTTGATAGTGGGGAGGTACTAGTGTTACACCTATCTTTTCATACGTCTTTTAGTTGAACTTTTTACTTGTGTTTCCTAAGTGTGCCATTGCATCATTATGTAAACTATCCATATGATACAGTTGGGAGGAACGGATTCAGTACAAGCAGCAGGACCATCAACATTATTACAGGCTATGACACGCATCACTCGGTGGCTTGCTCGGGGTTCAGACAGCGAAGGAGTTGTTGAGCGAGCTATGCGGAGGTCTTTGATCGGTAAGCGCAGTGTGCATACTCAAATTTTTTATTTGCTTTGGCCTTTCATTCTTCAAATTTTCTAGCTGTCGCTCTTAATAATATTAACGATTTGAGCGGAGTGGTACCTCCTTGAGATCTACTTGATTGCTAACCTCCACCATTTGGTTTGATTTGTGCAGTGACTGCTGACATGGTAGATGGGATGCACCCATCACAAGTGTGTCCACCAGGCCAAGAAGAGTCATTTCATCAGCCCAAGCTCCGTGATGGACTTGTACTGAAGCAGGATGCTGGCAATTCTAATGACATTATGACATTGTTCCTATTTCGAGAAGTAGCTAAACGAAGTAGTATCCCGGTTCAGGTTTGTCACTCTTCTCTGTATAAATGCGTTGGTTTGGCCCTATATTGTCCTTCCATCGTGAGTGGAACCATTGTGTTTGTGTTGGCATTCTTTCTCAAGATATCTGACAAGTCACGCCCGTATTTGATTTTTGTAGAATGCATTCTTCTGATTAAGAGGATGCCCATTTATGTAGCTTCTTCTCTTCAATGCATTCTTAATGTCTGAGTTGCAATCTACTGTGTGCTTTTTATTGATTCATCCTTCAATTCATGTTTTGTTTCCTGTAGACTTTCCCTGTTTCAAGGGAAATGGGCTGTTGTTCAACGGTTAGTTCAATATTAGCTGCGGGTTACGGACTTCGATTGATTGATTGTGGGGTGCCCCTACTTTCTATGCACAGGTAAGTCCACTTGATATCTTCGGTACAATTCTGGATCCATTGAATGGTTCATGCAACGATACAACTGGTTGCAGACAAATTTTATAGGTTATTTCACCAATCTTTTGGTGGACTTAGAACTTGAATCGAAGTAGAAATTCACTTGGTCATGACTCATAGCAGTTCAAAAGCATTTCACTTAATCGATTTCAGATGCTTATTTGCTCTAGATAGCTCCGTTTCACAAAATATAAATCAGTTCTATAAATTTTGTTGGGAATCTTAAGAAATTTCCCTTACTGATTCAGCATGTGTTCTCTTTGTGCAGTGTTCGAGAAATGTGCAGCACTGATGACATTGACACAACTTTCCGACATTTCAGGGCATTTTTCCAGCATTTCACATCCATGGATGAGCAGCCGAGGGTTGATATTTAGTGCTTCGTTAACAACACAATACTGTAATATTACAGAACTGCATAACATCAGTTTCAGGCTTCCTCTTAGCAAGTTGCCCATGGTTGTGAGTCTGTGACACCAGCTAATTCCAGATTGATCACAAGCGATTCTTGATAGTCATTAATATACACTGTAACGCACGTTCATTGAGCATGGCAGTGGTACATCTTTGCATAGAATCTACTGATGCAGTCCACAGTGAAGTTTTTGCTGCTCTGTTCCAAGGAATCACCATGCAGGAAACACCATGCTTTCTCTTGAGGTTGTTAGGTATGTAACATTGAGACTTGTCCACTGAAATCGGTTGCACTATGTATGATGTATTGGGAATTCATTGGGAGTCATTCATGTTATAATGTTCAACTTTGCCTGAGCAAATCAACAACAAATTTTCATTTTTTGTACTGTTCTTTACATTGCACTATAGGGTTCTGTTGTACTAAATTCTAAACCTTATAACTTAAATCTCTTTCAAAAACAGTCAATGTTTAGGGTTTATATTTGTATTAATTTAAAGAATGTACTTTTCAAAATGTTACATGATAGAATTTATTACTTAAAGTACAACTATGTTGAACATGGACCTTAACAAGTATTATTAAAATTTTCAATATCACAAAGTTATGAAGTATAAGTATTAAAACTTAAGTTGAAGGTATTTTCAAATTTTTAAAAAAATGCCTCATCAGACCGGAGATACATAAGACAATTATTTATCTTATCATGATTTCATTATAAATTCCATGTTTACTGTGAAACCCTACCAATTACTTCACCTAATATCTTTGTGCCATTTTATTATTAAATTGTACAATGTGCTAATCCCTTAATGCTCCCTAAGAATGAATATAAATAAAAAGATAGTCCCAACACTTGATACAACATTGAATATCACATATTTGCATCCATTTTTTATAACATTTTATAAGATTCAA
The DNA here is from genome assembly GCA_036785485.1 of Physcomitrellopsis africana. Classification (NCBI taxonomy): domain Eukaryota; kingdom Viridiplantae; phylum Streptophyta; class Bryopsida; order Funariales; family Funariaceae; genus Physcomitrellopsis; species Physcomitrellopsis africana. The sequence goes on from JAWRVF010001024.1 coordinate 27,379, forward strand.
TGGAATCTAAACCAATCATAAGAAGGGCACTTGTCTTTTGGGCTATGTGGGCAGAAAGATAATGGTGACCTTCTGGTAATGAAGAAGAGACTTGTGCTTGCATTAGTTGGAAGGTGGTGGAGTGCCCACTTGTTTTGAAAGGAAAAAGTGTGCATGCAACATAGTTGTTTTATTACTTCTCTTTTCTAAATTGATGCTAAATGGATCATTTTGGCAAAGATACTTTAGAAACAAAATTTGACATTGCAAATACACAATCAAGGATACAAAATTGCTTCAACAGCTCCACTTGATCTACATGAGTAATACCAGCAACTCCAGCTAGGATTATGATTTTATTTTAAGTCAGTTCTTGAAGGCACTAGAATGTTTTTTGACATGTTTGAAATTGAAAATGTAGTTAAACCAATACAGAGATCAACATCTGGCATTTCAAGAGTTTCTGTGCATCTTTGTCTTAGAAGAACAAGTGTAATGAATTGCATTCTAATATTCACTGGTAGCTTTCTAGTGGCTTCATTGTGCAGGTGCACAGGACAATAACAACAAGGTGGTTAGACTTCATTAAATTTGCAGGAAAACTGTATGAAAATAGTTGCAAATTTTTCTGTGATGGGAGGAGATACTTGACATGCAAGTGAAGGCCTTACAGTGGATTTGTGTCAAAGGAGGCAATATAGTTAATTCAGGGAATAGTGTAGAGGTTGTTGTTACAGCTCCATCCAACATCTTACCTTGGAAATCCCACATTCCTGACAGCAGGTAAGAACTTTCAAGTCTGTGATTATGCAGAGAGGTTAAGCATTAACAACTTGAACAGAGTTTTCAAGTACACCCAATGTGAATATTGTTATCCTGCCATGGCATTAATGATGGGGTGTGTAGGTGGTGAAATTGACATGGACAGTACCTCCCACTACACTGGCCTTGGCTATTGTTCTCTAGAGGTTGTAAGCAGGATGCATATTCCAATATTGTTTTTGCAGACCTAGAACAAAGCAAAGAGAAAAGATGCAAGTAATTTTTCCTTGTTGTACCCCATATCTATGTTTCTTCTTCTTTGTCACAATAAAAACAACCAAGTCTGACCACATCATGTCTGAGTGTTGCTTTTTGTGTAGGTTAGTCTCTGGATTGGATGAACTGCAAGTCTTGCTTCATGAATAATTTGGTGAAATTGTTCAGAATAGTACTTTGTAAAGTCTTGGATTGACAGAAGCTTTTACTCCAAGCATAATTAAAAGTCTAAAGTATTGAGCAATCAAACTAAAAAAGAAATATTTATGTAATAGGGTTGTGTTATTAGGATCTGATCAAGTACATGTATAGTTGAAGTTTTCTCAAGCTATGTAATGAAGTCATTAAGTCTCTCAAAGAGTATCTACAAGCCATGAGGAAGCCATTTGGGCTACATCTATATCAAGTAGACATAATGCAAGACAAAACTATAACATAAAAGAGTCTTGGCTTTTATATAAAATTGATGAAGGTAATTGAACAAATTTTTTATTTTTGGGCATATACCTTGAAATAAGGTAATAAAATTTATTGAAAATCAAAAGAAAATATAATATATTTTTATACTAGTTTAATTAAAACATTGGTAGTTGTATTTTTTTATTAACTATGTTTCAGCTATATTATTTGAGGTTTTTTTTATAATACAATGTTGTTAAATATATACATTTTTTAAAATAATAATACTTGGGATTTATTGTTAAAGCAATAAAAATAAAATTACTAAAATAATTCATAAAATAATTTAATTGATAAAAATCGATTTTATTAATTAAGTATCTAAGTCAAATGGATTTTTTTTATGGTTTTGGCAAAAGTTGTTTACTTTGATTTTATAAAATACATAGATCAAATCTGTTTATACTTTTATTTTTAATATATATAATATATTAAATTATTATTATTATTATTATTATTGTTATTTTATTTTATCAAAAAATCTATTAGCACTTAAGATTATTTACTTACTATTAATTAAAATAAAAGAGTAGAAATTCTAAAAATAAACTTATATATATTATTACTAAAAATAATCTTTATTTTATATAAACCAACCATGCTAAAATTAATGCAAGTAACAAAAATATTATTCTTACTTTTTTTTAATTATAGTTGTATTATATAGATATTTAGATTATATATATATATATATATATATATATATATATATATATCACACATAAGAGATTAAACTCATTTCAAGTATTATTCTAAAGAAGAAAATATTTAATTTATATTTTTATGTAGTGGTTTTTCATATATATATATATATATATATATATATATATTAGAATATTTTATTCAATTATTTATATTTTATCTTAGATATAATATGGACTTATTTTTGTGTAAAATTTTAAAATAAAAAATCAAATAAAAAATAAGATATTATAGGTATGTATTATTTATGACTAAACTGTGTTGATTCTAAAATTACTAATAAAACATAAGTTTAATGTGAATAAAATAACATTAGTTTAATATATTATTATATGTTGACAAAATATGTGAATAACATATAATAATAAAATATAAAATATTATTTTACTAATATAAATAGATATTTTAAAAATACATATCAAAGCAAAAAAATCTACATTATATAAATTATGAATTTAAATTTTTTACAAATAACATTGGATCAATCAAAAAAGATGTGAGTTCAAACATTCCACATAAAGCTAAACAATTGTATATTTTCTACTAAATATAGTAAGACTTTTATTATTTAATAGATGTAAAAAATAATCTTTTTAAATTAGATTTAAGTAAAAGCATTTTCAAATGGCTATTACTTACTTCAAAAATGTACAAGTAAAAACAAAAAATTAAATTAAATTAAATCAATTTATGCTTATGCTTATGCCTCCATTAATGTGGCATTATTTTTTGGTTTATTGCTCTCTCCAGCGTCGATCTTCACACCATATCTACAAATCCCAAGTCAAACTGAACTTGGAATACAGCACATTCTCTGCTCTATCAATTTGATGTTGCTGTGGAATTGACAAAATTCAAATGATGTTAAAAGTAGGTGCAGATCCTATGGAAATCTTCTCACAATGGAGAAGGTGCAAAATGCTAGTTTTGAATGTCACCCAATCTTTTTGGTGTTCAGATCGTCGATGTGTGTTCGAGAGGTTTGTTCACAGCTCATTGAAATCGGTGATCGAAGCAGTGAGAATTATGGCTTCGATCTTGCTAAGACAGACCAAATCACAGCATTCTTACTCACTCTTGCTGATTTGTTTCGGTCATGGCTTCTTCGAATACTGCAAGGGTGGTATTAGTGTGGTTCCCAAAACCGAATTGTACTGTTCTTTTCTCCCTCGAGACTGACTCTCAGAAAGTGGGAATGGCAGCGATTCAGGAACGAGTGAGCTAATCAGTGTGGACCATTTTCACCGACAAAGTGTTCAGAACGGAACACACGAACAAGTTGATGACGAATTAAGTAGTTTTTATTGGATTGGCAGCATCCAGGGAAGAGGTGTGATGGTAGCATATGATGTGTGAATCAATATGTGGCAGGATCAACATAAATCCACTGTCGTGTCAGGCCATCAGGTGGACGGTTACGAGGAGGAGGAGGAGGAGGAGGAGGCTCTGCAGGTGATGGGGAAGAAGAACACACACGCGCTCACTCACATATACACACCCACAGACACACATACAAAGACAGACACAGATACAGATACACATCATTGATAAATATAGAGATATGAATGAGAATGAATTTTGATTAAGCGATGGATTCGGTTTTGTTGTGTAATGTGAGAGCAACTTGTTCAGCCACAGGATTTTCCCTGCAGATATAACCCACGTCACTAATACCGTGATCTGACACTTAGGGGACCTTTGCACGCGTATGACAAGATTGTGGGCGTCATGCTGTTGGAGAGTCTTTTTCTCTCTTTTTGCTGAGAAACAATGCTACCCTAATCTCTTTCACATTCATTGAACTTTGGCCCCATTATTGCAGCTCCCTCCCTGCATTCATTTTGTTTATTAAAAACCAGGGGATACAGATATACATAACACAGTGCCACACAACTGAATCCTTGTGACACATTCCATCAAATCTTATACAAACACTAAAATCCAATAAATGCAGGTTTCTGGGTCCAACCAAGCATTCATGTGCATTAACTCATACAATGATTCATTAAATAGAAAGATGTCAAACTTGCAGAAGACTATTTCATTTTGTTTTTATTTGTGCACAAGCTTTGGTGTTGTTTTTAAAACCATTTTTGTATGGGGAAAACAACAGCACAAAGAACCTTAGTCCGGAAAATGGATTTATGAAGCGTCTATTATACTGCCACATACCTTGCTCATATTCGTTTATTTTCCTCCAACCAAGATGGGCAAGTTTGAAGGAATCACAATAACACCCTTTCATGTATATATTTCAATATATGTATAAAAAGGAAAAAAAAAGAAAGTAGTATGATTGAAGTGTCACCTTATTCTGGATACTCTACAATTGTTGTGTTGTACAGTCAAGCTGACATTTTCAGAAGGTGGAAATTGGCTCCACAAATCAGAAACAAGTGGAATTAAAAAAAAAATAATGATTTACATGTTCAAGCATTTGGGGATTCAACAGCAATCACAACATTCCTTAAATGGACCCATTGGAGTTATGATATTAAAGATACTATCAAAGTACTGATAACATCAATGAGTAGAAGAATAACATACTTTTGCATATCTAATGGCCCTTTCAGCACCAAGTGGATCTTCTCCTTTTACATATTAAAAACCAACATATGGAAGACAAAATTAAAATTTAGAAAATTTAAATTAAAAATAAAAAGAAAGAAAGAAAGAAAGAAAGAAGGAAGGAAGGTACACATACTGCACATTATAATACACACTTTTTATTTTTTAATACATGTGTGGTTTTTAATTTTTATGTGCACAGTGAATATTGAGAAGGTGATAAGATTAGAGGAATGTTGACTTTAGAGCTTTCTTTAAATCTTTCATGTACTAGTCTTTCAAATGATAATGTTAATTATAAGGTCTTTGAAAATTTGGTTTAAATTTCCATGCTCACAACAATATTATAAGTTATTAAATTGATACTGACAATTGCAACCAATTTAATAAATTATTGCCAATTAGTGTTTCATTCACTTTGAATCCATTGCCAATTAGGTTTATTGTTTAATACTCAATTGCAATAAATTTGATATCAAAATTTATTCTGTTCAAAATATATTTCTTTGAGAATTCGTGTTTGAAGTCAAAACAATCATACCCAACTTGTTGCATTTATATCTATCTATACATTATTTAATGAAAAACATTTTCAAAATTTTCTCTTCAAAGATAAACCAGGTTTTGTCTCTGGCATCATTTAATGGACTCAAATATAAGAGAATTTTTAAGTTTCTATATTGTTGACAAACATCTTTTTTTTTTTTTTTTGAACTCTCTCTCTATATATATACATATATATATACACATACACACATACAAATATATGAAATTTGCAATGAACATGTGCCATTTTCTATATTAAAAAAAAAACATTGTGATTTGAACAAAATCAAATGGTTTTAATTATAATTTATTCATTCATTATTCTTCAATACCAAGCATTTACTACTTTATGAATTTTATTTAATCCTAATAGATTCTATCATTGCAATGGTGCAGTTTGGCTATCACCTCAAAATAATAAAAGCATATATTTATTATATAGTTTGTTATTTGTTATGACATATATATATATATATATATATATATTTAAAGCAATATTCTTTGATATTTAAATTAAGACTTTTTACAACTTATTTATTTTTTTATATTTATATATATATTAACAATTTTCTTAAAAAGCATTTGTTATGTTAACGAATTTTTGTACATCTGCATGTACTTATCTATATCTTAATAGATAAGACATCAAGAGTATAAGCAAAATTCAAAAATAATAAACATACAGCATTTGTAATTTAAAATAACTTTTTATATTACACCTAAAAATATCAAAAATTATATTACTGCTCTTACTTATGCTTACATCAAGCAAGTTTCTTACATGTGCTAGGTCATCACGAGAAATCTGTATAGCACTGTCCAGACCTCTCTGTAGGTTTTTAACAATACATTCTTCGATGGTACTACTAATATTGTCTATAGCTTTTGCTGTGGAGCCAGCACGTGCTTCGAGCATGCTCACGCGCTTATTAGAGGATTCGATTTTCTTTTCAAGAGACATTATTCTAGTCTCTATTGAAGAAAGCTTTGCAATGACAGCAGACATATCGTGCGATATGTGCTGGTCAATGGGCCTAGGTCTAAGAGAAAGAGTAGGGACCTTAAGAACGAGATTTTTAACATCCTTTTGAATGACAGGTTTCATTAGAGAGAGTGAAGGCTTGTTAGCAAATATAGATGATGCATTTAACTTGTTAGCAAACATAGAAGGAGCAGATATAGGACATTCCTATGGAGATTTGACTTGGTCGTCGTCAAAAGAGGCATTGTCCTCACTAAGATGTACTTTGTTAGATATAGAAGAGTGTGAGAGACTCGAGTTATATTTAGGATGGTCATCCTCATCTGCCCACTTAGTTACAGACTTCTTCGAAGCTTCAGCTTTTGCCTGAAGAGACTCAAAGAACTTAGAAGACATTATGATACGGTAGGATGTCTAATATGCAAATAGTTAGATAGATAGGTAGGAATATACGTTCTCGACAGACAGCAATGCGAGACTGGGCAATCCTAGAATGTTACTCTTCTAACAACCTTTTCAATTTCTCTGGAGTAGTCTCTAACCTTACTATATTGGACTTAGGTACATTAGATGAAGAGGGTTTATCCTTGGATATGAAGATAATGTTTTTATCTCCAATGCGTATCTTTCGTATCATTCTTATTTTATTGTGCTTGAAGAAGATGTCGTCTTTCTTTACTATTCCCAATCTCATATATACAATGATACTGTTGATACCTTTTTCAAGATCCTTACCTGACAATCTAGTATTAGTTTCAAGATATTCTTTTATTTTATTTCTAGCTATCAGCTTTGCCATTTTGTACAGATACTATGATCTCCTTGCCAATGATCATATTGATATAATATCACTATTGTCTGCACTATATGTAAGCCATATCCAACCTTGTAAGCTGGCATAAAAATGTTACACTGCAGAGATCATGTCTCCAGTTGGATTATCAACACTATTGTCACCTCTGATACAAAAGGTACCCTTGCACAAAATACAAAAAATAAAAATTGCTGTAGATGTTAATGCTCTAGTCTTCATCATATCTAAATGTACTATACATAACTGAATGAAGAGAACATTCTCCCTGAAGGAAGCTGAGGATGTGTTAAGACGTGAAGCATTTGAGAAAGTAGAATATGGTTCATCATGCATCGAAATAATTAAGAAAGCAATGGAAGTTCTAAGAGACGACTTTTATTGCACCTTTGTATTCAACGGAAACAAATCTAAAAATAGATATATCTTCAAATTATAAATTTCAACAAAAAAGATACTTTGAAGGATTTGGTACACATAATAAGTAATTTTGTTTTGTGTAATCTTTATACCTAATAATAACCATTTGAATGATATATCTTGCCTTGATCTTATTTTCTAGTTTTAGTTGCACATATATTAAATTTTTTTTGACAGATTTATATAAATTTATACCCTTGACATCTAATAATGATTTGTTAATTTATTTCTTTATTTATGTTTTCAAATGTTACATTAAGCAGTGTCTTATTAAACTTGTCCTATTGAAACCAAGTAACTTTTAACCTAATTTAATAATAAGTTTTTAATTTTTTAATTTTTATAAATATCCATTCCAGTTACTTTAATTTATTTAATTTATTCAATTTCCATTTCTTTAAAATCTATGATAACATTACTAAAAACTTGTTACACATGCATCTTTAATTAGCCTAAATTTTATAATAATAGAATTACTTATTGAATTTGTTATTTTATAAAAAATCATACTTAAGTTTTCATGTTTTTGTTTCTTTCTGAAATAGATTCTTTCTATAAGAAGTGCTTAAGATCCAAGTAATTACACTCCATGCATTATCCATGTTTGTTCTTACATTATTATTGTCATAATTTTCTAAAGTAATAATATTTAATTTAATTTTTTTTATTGAAAGTACTATATCAAAAATAGTATCATATCAAAAATGAATATGTTAAAACTTGTGCAATATTTGCAACATAAACATCTTAAACTAAAATAAGATTGAATACTTAAAGTATTGTTTATTTTTCTACATAGAAAAATCCCTGTTGATATTTATGTTTTAATTCAATATAAAATTAGATCATTTTAATAATTATTGTAAAAAATCAAGAATCAAAATAAATGAATTATAATTATTTATTAGCACGTGTAAAAATTATTTGCTTACTTCCTTTTACTTAAAAAAAAAAACAAAAACATATACCTGTATACTTTTATTTATTAATAAACTTAGAATAATTTACATATAAATTTTTTTTGATAGTTAAATCACTTTGTATCAAAATCACCACTTGCATAAACAGTATGCAAAAACTAAGAATACAAAAATGCAAGTTATAAAAATATATTTCATTTTAAGTTTATAACATATATGTTTATTTTGACTACTAATCTTTTTCTTTCTTTCTTTCTTTATTTATTTATTGACTTTAACTCTTTTTTTTCTTTGCATATGGTTTGATGTTAACAATCAGCATAATTAAGTTACAAAATTTTCATCAAATACTTGATTGAATTAATCAATTCTCACATAGATTCAAAATAATCTAATACAGATTGCTGCTAAGTTCTTATGTTGCATTATAAAATGGAATTTATTTATTTACTTCCTTAAAATTGTCATAATATTGTAACAATGCACAATAAAATACACAAACTTGAATTAAAATTTTGATGCTACAATAGATTGCATTCAAAGCCATAAAACTCTTATGTGTATATGTGTAGCAATATGTGTTGGTTGATTTACTAATCTAATATTTTCATAATATCCAATAATCTATTATGGCTACTTATATAATTTTATTAGTGTACATTTTAAAAATTAAACTCATCTGATGTGTTATTTCTAAAATCTAATAAATAAAATTTTATTTATTTATAGATTATATTGTTTTAGCAAAATCACTTTAATTTACAAGTAAAATTTCAACATAATAATAAAAATAGTAGTAAAAAGTAAAAGTAAATTCTCATGGCTACAGTTAAACAATTCATGAATTTAAAATATCTGAATTATATTCAAATTACAATAAATACTCTTGTAAAAGAAATTTCGATAAAAAGATATATATTATAAACCTTTTAATTGTTAGCTCTACAGTTAGAAATTTAATAGGAAGTGAAACAAAAATTAAAACAATATGCAAGGAATTTATACTAGTATTACTGAAAAGCCAGATGGTTTTTACGGTGGACGAGCAGAATGTGAGGCTCATATCCCTGATATATTATCCAAAGTAATTTTTTTATTTAAAAAAACAAAAAAGTAAAATCATCACAAAATTATCACTACTTTCATGATGTCAATCACTTTCGGTATCCACCTTTTGTTAGAAATTTTTGAACGTTTTAAGAAAGAAAACACATGAAAAGTCTGTGGTTCTGACATCCATCTTCCCATCCATGCACATATTCATCCATAAGAAGTCATCCATCCAGTCCAATTCAAATTAGGGGAACGATGACTTGCCAAAATTAGCACTTGATCACCATCATTCCCCTTCGCCCTCTGCCTCTTTGGGCGCCCCGGCCCGGGACCTGTCCCTTTTCAACCGCACCTTGTTTTCTGTTCTAAACCAAGCCTCCAGACTTGGGCTGAGTCTCATACTCCACAAAGGTTCGGGAGAAACTAATTTCCGGGTCTTCCTCCGGTGCTCAAGAGAGGGGTGGGTCTTGGAAGGGTCTTCGATGGGTCTTGGAGCCCAGCGGTGGAATCCCGCCAGGGACCACCCGGCCCGTGATTCAGAGCGGGACCTGAGTCCACGTTCAAAAGAGTGCGGGTCCGTGGGAGCGACGCCGCGGCGCTTGTTCCGTTCGTAGCCTTGCTGGAGCACGTACGGAGCCCCTTCCGAGGCCGAATCAGGCCACTGTTCCGCCGCGTTGCAGCAATAGATTGCTGCGCCATCGTCAGGGATTGGCACACCTTGGACCCCTCTCCGACGCATGCATTCGCTCATTCCCTCGCTCACCCTCTCCATCCATTCCTTCGTTCGTTTCCCACACTCATCCGTGTCTTGGCAACGTCGTTTTGCAAGTTCAACTCCCCTCTTCGTCTCTTGTCACGTATCCTCGGACGTGTTGTCACAATGCCACCGCGATTCCGCTTCTGAGCCTTGGTTGCGTTGCCTTCCGCTTTCATGCGCTTCTATGTCTTCGCTGCATGGAAGAAATCTGTGTTCCTTCTTGCAGATAACGTGGTTTGTAGCTATTTTTGTGGAGTTGTGAATTTTGGAGGTTTTGGTTCTGGAAATCGTTGAACCGCGCCGCCATTTTTTGGTGGTGAATTGTTGTTGGGTTAGTGTCGATTCTGTCTTTCGTCTGGCCCTTTACCTTTTGTTTTGATTCGTTTTGTTTGTCCTCTTGTTTGTTTGTGTGGAGGTCGTAGTTCAATTGAATCATAAGCGAAGCAGTGCCGGTTCTTGGCATGTCTTTTTCTGTGCAATCTGGAATTGAGTTGTGCAGAACTAGTGGGAATTTCTCTAGGCTTCTAGTGTGTTGAGCGTGAATCGTTGTTGCTGAGCTGCGTTCGGCAAGTAAGCTTTTCGGCTAGTCGTGCGGGTGTGGGATCGCATTTATTAGCTTAACTTGGACCACCAGCTTGGGTAAAAAAACGAGGGCCGCTTTTCAGTAATTTAGAATGTCGTGCGAAATCATCTAATAGGACGCGCGATGGATTCTTTTTCTGTGCAATCTGGAATTGGATTGTGCAGCACTAGTGGGAATTTCTCTAGGCTTCTAGTGTGTTGAGCGTGAATCTTTGTTGCTGACCTGCGTTCGGCAGGTAAGCTTTTCGGCTAGTCGTGCGGGTGTGGAATCGCATTTATTAGCTTAACTTGGACCACCAGCTTGGGTAAACAAACGAGGGCCGCTTTTCAGTGATTTAGAATGTCGTGCGGAATCATCTAATAGGACGCGCGATGGATTAAACACATGTGCCATGCGAATGGTCCGTTAGAGCTTGTGAGTCTGGATACTAGTTATCGATGCCAACTTCATTACAGACCTAGGCTTATTATTGGCTTTGACTTGAACCATTTTATTAGGTAGGCTTTGCTTTAATGGCCTCTGTGTGGAACATCAAAGAGGATTGACTTTTAAGCATTCCGAATAAATCTACGAAGACAAAGCGAAGAAAACTGAGATTTATTTCCAGCTTCAGACAATCAACACCTGAGGTAATAATAATTACTTTACACGGGCCTGTTACAAAGTTTCCCGGTGACTTTCCCCCTCCCGTTGAGAGGAAGACAATTCAAATCATGTACACTCGTAGTTGGACATGTGCGCGAAGCAGCTTAGGTCGTCTAAGTTGAATCTGCATGCATGAATTTTTGACTTCCGCAAGCACCCTTTCAAAGGATTTGAACTGCGTCGAATAGCGAGCGCGTAACTTTTTCAAACATAATTTAATTTCTAAACACTCTTGAATGCAATCTCCTCTCATTCTTCTTCTAAGCCTCTGCCATAAGTTTCCTATTCGGTTTCACAATAGAAGTATCTAACACATTGCTGTTGGTTGTTTTTTCACGCTGATTATTGCGTTTTTGGACGCAGATGTTTTGTGACATTTGATTCCAAGCCTACCCATGGGGTATTTACAACGATTAGGGCTAGGTAATGCCTTCCAACATCTGAATTTCGTTAGTGGTATCCTTCCACTGTCACAGTCACACCCCCCCACTCCCCGTTTTTTTTTTTTTTTTTTTTTTTTTTTTGTTCCATATTCTTTCAAGGATTCTGCACTTACCGGTCCCTTCCCCTAAGACACATAATTTCTGAATTGTGTGTGTGTGTGTGTGTGTGTGTGTGTTTTTCTGATTTTATCTACCGCTGATCTTTGTTTCTTTCGAGTTGTTTCCCTGCTCTTTTTAAAGTGTTACAAGTCTGATTCCTTGAACACATTTAGTTTAAAAGATGAGAACGATGCCAAAGTAGAAAAACAAAGCATTCGCGAGCCTGCTCTCGGGTGCTTGAGTATGAGAATGATTCGTTGTGCAAATCTGCAGTCTGCCTATATTGGGTTTCCAGATCAAACCGGTCATTTGCCCGCTCGGGGCATCATTGTGCCTTTTTGAGGAGAGATGGATTTTTCCTCTTCTTCTGATAGAATAGGGTGTATTACGCTCACACAAGAACTTGCCTAGCTTGGATGATCTACCATCCCCTCAGCTAAGTACGCACCTGATTCACCGCTGATCGACTCTTGATTGGTAGGAGATGTGATCAACGAAGTAATATTTCATGTGCCAAATTTTGCAGTCTCCAGAAGGAACAAGGAGCGTGGAACTATATATCTGTGCCATAGTGCTGACTCAAAGGAATCTGGAAGGTGAATCTGGTTTCATTTTGGGTTACAGCTTCACTACGCTTTCAAGTCTCTGGGTATTATTTGTTGTATTCGTGTAAAGCTGTGAGCGTCATGAATAAGCTGCATTCGTTTATCTAGATAGTGAATGCAACACATTCATGTGTTTGGATTGGACTATTCCGGTGCTTCCAGGTTGTCATTTCTTGTTCATCCTGCTGTCCTCTCCAGCTGTGCAGTGGAAACTGACAGAGACAGAAGCTGCAATTCGAAGGCATCCATTGGCTGCACTACGATCCCGCAAACCCGCGATACCATCAATACCATCAATGAAGAAAGGTCATTAACGGCTCCTGATATATGCGACACGCAGGTGCATTCCGTGACGATGTTGTTCAGCTACACGCTGCTTGCTTGTATATATACTAACTTGGTGGTCAGCAAATCCGTTGAGGAATTTATGTAATGTAGACTGCCCTCAACATTTTTTTGGTAGGCCCTGCATTTAATGAGCTCACAAGCTATTTCCTTATGCCCCTTTATTGCTTTCAAGAATTTTTCGTCACTTGATTTTTACATACCATACAGCTACATCAGATGTGCTAAATTTCTTAATTATTTATCTCATCGTTGCAGCTTTCATGTTCAGTTGTTCTCGGGACGCCCGTCTCAAGTGACTCTAATGCGGCTCAATTCTCATCAAGGCCAAGTATACTGGGGCAGGACGACGACGTAGAATACATACGATACGAAAAACATGTTCGAGCAAGAGCTCGGGCGGTTACATACGGCGACAACTTCGACTGGAAGACATTGATATTCTGGAGGCGGCACAACAGGCCATCAGGCATTAGATCATTGAACGTCAGTGCAGCTTCCACTCCTCTTCGTCACCAACCGAATTCAACACCGTCTCACCTTAAAGCCACTACTCCAAGCCGTCAAAAATCACGTGGTTACAGCTCAAGATGTGGTTCCTTCGCGGCTCCTTTGTATACATCTGAATTTTCCACCTCCAATTCAATCCCCAACTTCTGTCACCAGCCTTGGAAAGATGTCGACTGCAACATGTCACCTTATGTACCCTTAGGCGGTCGAAGACCTCGTCTCGTAACGGCAGGGCCATTGTACATCGTAGACTAATACGCCACTCACCGGCTTCCCAGGTACGAAGCGTACGGCCTTGTGAAGGTTGTACGCTAATCACGAACCAGTATGAGCTACTCCTTCATGTACCGATTTAAGCACCTCTTTGGAAAACCAGTCATGAGTGTTTTCGTTACCCTGCACCATCTGTGGCGAATCCACAGAGGCTATCTTAGATATGTTTCGAGGCTTTCGGTAATTTCTGTCCCTGTGAACGGTGACAGAACGAACATTAGGCTTGTATTCGAAGCTACTGGTAGATTTAATCATAATCTTTTCGTGTGAGTACTTGGAATGCGGAATCTTTGCTCTACTTGTTCTTTAAACCGGATTACGAATTCTAGTCGACGATATTGGATTTGTGTGCGGTGTAATTGGTCACCGTGACCAATCCAAGTCGTCTTACGATTAAAGGGGGAAAAAAAAATCTGCATAGAAAGTCAGTATTTAGATGATCTGAATATTGTTGGATTAGCCGATTGGAAATGAAGTTGTACAACCCAATTTCGATAGTGGCTTGTAGAGTTCGCACGGCAGCAGTCCATGTCTAGTATGGAAGTAACAAACTGTCATAAAGTCCTAGGGAAACAGAGATTGCTGTACTTTTTTCTTGATGATCCGGGCAGTGATTTAGTACATTGTCCTTATATGGTTCATGCTTTGACAGTGTTTGGCAGTGTAAAGCGTAGTCACTCTCTTCCAGTGGTCGTAGGTGATGCTTTCTGGAAGCAGTACCGCATGGTTCTAAATCCTGTCAGGTTATTAATGGTTATCGCAAAATGGATATATGTCCACCTTATTGTGGATCGAATTTTATTTTATTGTACGAAAATATTATTGTAGAAGACTTTGCTCTTCTGGATGGAGCAACAATTCAGGATCTATGATGTAATTGACAATAGAAATTGGTAATTTTTATTGAAAGAAGTCTGGTGAGTTGAGAACGACACATGAGTAGACTTTCTGTATTCAGTTTCACTAATGGATTAACATTAGTAGTAGAATGTTTTTGGTAAATTGGTGTAATAGAATTGGGTTGTTCAGAACCTTTATATATTTCTGGTGTATGACAATAATTTATACTCAATTGTACAAATTTGTATGGTATTTTAAATTGCAAATTGAATGATTTTTGAGGGAATTGTGAAGTAAAAGTACTACATTGTACTAATAAAAGCATTGTAAACACAATTTTTATTTTGTATTTTGTATTTATTGTGTATATATATATATATATATATATATATATAGTCAATTTAATGTCAAGTTCAACACATTGATTCAAGTAGTCCTTAAGTTATTGGAGAAGATAAAAGGTTGCATAGCCCACATTGATTCAAGAGGTCTTTAAGTTAACAGGAGAAGATAAAAGGTTTTTGAAACTTGAATATGTAATAATTAACACCAATAGTACTTATATTGTTGTTATTGTTGTATTATTGTTTTATTTTTGTAATTATCTACTCTCTAATTGGTTCTTTACAACAAAATACTTAAATATTAAACAATTGTTGATTGTATAAGCCATGTTATGTGATTCTATTTTTTCATGTTTTTTTTAAAGTTTTTATCTAGTATTAACAATATAAAATAAGTTCTATAAGTAAGATTAAAATATTATAATTATGATGACTTTTTAGTATGATAACTAATTCTTATAAATAAACACTCTTGGCAAAAATATCCAATCATCAAGAATTGTTTTTCTAATCAACTACATTAATAAAAATAAATCATAAAAAAATATAAACTTTTAAATTAAAAATGACCTTGGAAATCCTAATAAGCTTTTTACTAAACTCTAAAACTTTGCGTATGATTAAAAAAATTTCTTACTTGAAGAATCAAGATTTTTTCTCATTACAATATATAACAAACTAGAAGAATATTATGCTTCAAGAAAAATTCTCTATATCATAAGTTTGCTAATTGCAAGCAAGTAATGCATAAGTTAAAATTTTAATTTGATATTATTAAGATTAAACTTACTATATTTATATCAAATTGATTATATATTACTAAATTTTTTATAATCAATTTAATGTCAAATTCAATACATTGATTCTAGAGGTCCTTAAGTTTATAGGAGAAGATAAAAAGTTGCAACATTTAAATCTTGGAATTAGATGAAATCAAGAAGCTTCCTTTGTATAGTTAAATATTTATAAAAATTAGCCAAAAACAATATAAAAGGACAAATGAGATCAAATATATTTATTTTTATATGGCAAAAATAATGTTGTTTCCAAAAATTTATATCAAATCCTTTTAAAAATAATTCTTATAAAACACTTCAAATATACAAAATCAAAATATTATTTAAAAAATCAATATAAATTTTTATATTTGTTAAAATTAGATTTTTATATATTAAAAATTTTATTTTTTATCTACTAAAGAGGTCTTTATACTTAAGAGACAAGGTGAGAAACAACAACTTCTAAATTCTTTGATTGGCTAAAATTAAAAAGCCTCTAAATTATAGATAATTGAATAATTTAAATATTGCAATCTCTTACCTTATTTCTTAAGTATAAAGACTCTCTAATAGTATTCATACTTGATGTTCTTCTTTAAAAAAAGTCAAGCCCATTATCAAAAGTAAAGTTTTTTTTTAATTAATTAATTATTTATTTATTTTATAATATTTATTATTATTATTATTATTATTATTATTTTTTGCACAATTTTTTAGTTCAAGAATTTTGAGAGATTGTGGTTAGAATTGTTGATGTTGTTTCTTTTTTTTTAACTATTAGGTGAATACAGCTATTGAAGGATGTTTATAAGATGGAAACTTATGTCTATTTTAAACTTAAAACTAGAGTTTTTCTTAAATGAGTCAATTTCAATAGGCATCTTCTCATATGTGTATGTTAGGTTCAAATTTGTATAACATAGTAGATTTGCACCAAATGATAGAAATAACCAATCAGCATCTAGCTAATTGGCCTAACTCAACTCAAGATTTACAAAGGGAGACAACAGATTTGGAGCCGGAGGTGTCTGATGACAATCACAGACAGCCCTCATAAGGGCATACAAAACAAGGGAATTTAAGCCACTACACAAAAGCTGGTTCAGACAATGGTTGAGGTAAATGCTGGGATTACAGAGACAATATTAGAATCTCCAGGAACGGCGGTTGCTCCTCACTAAAAGGTAGTATTTTGTGGACACCCTCATGCACCGATCAAAGCCCTACCAATTATTGTTAATCCCAAAATGGTCAAAATTAAGCCATCGGGAATAATACAGCAAGCCAACAGTGAGCACCACCCATATGAGCAACAAACAATATCCGGAAACAAGTAAAATATTGGAAAAATAACGACTTCAAAAACATCAAACCAGGTGCGGCATACACAATTGGACAGTTCAGAACATATTGGTTCTAATCTGATGGAAGAAGAAGACAGTAGGGTAGATTATCACGAACTACTAATGCACGAACTAATTCTAAGCAACGGGCCCGTGACAGAAGATGCTGATTTTATTGTATCTCAATCTTCTTAGAGTCTTCTCTTGTGGGACTCTGATCAAGTCCCAAGGAAGCTGCTCGCAAGATCCTGGGAGGTGGAAGAGACCTCACTTACAGTAACTTTGACAACGGCAAATACCCTAATAGCGACGGCGATTTTCTTACCCGCACTGGATACAGAAACACGGCCGTCGGATGTGCCAGAGCCTCTAGCAATATCCAGTGATAGTCTCAACGGTACAGACCCGTGCCTTGGGACTTGGCAAGATACACCATACCCGGTGGATCGTGTCGACATGTTGCATCTCTACCGACCTGGACATACACACCATCCAGGTCCGGCGGGTAGCAATTCCGTGGGACATAGATTGATACACCTTTCAAAAATCACTCATCCCATATGTATTGATAGTGATTAAGATATGATTCATGATCAAGATTTGTCATCTCATCAATCAAGACTAAAGGTGGTATATACAAAAGACAACATGGATGGGATTCAAACTCATAATTTACTTTCACAAGAGGGACCTCCTTCTCACTCTATTCTTATCCAAGAAGTTAGATCAAGACTCATTCATTAGATATACATTGCTTGTTCTAGATGTAATATTTCCTATTCATATTGAAGCTGAATTGTACAATCATATCATGGATGATCTTCAAACAAATATGCATGTTATGGTGATTCATTGCTTTGGTTCTTTATTCAAATGTGATGCAGTCAATCTATCCAGTAAGATAAAGCCAAACTCATGATTTCAATGGATTAAGGAAAAAAAAAAAAAAAAAAAAAAAAATCTCTTTCTTCATATAAAATCAAGAATAGCAATGGCAAATGCTTTCAACTTAGATAGGCAAGATTCAATTTCTATTACTCTTTTTATTCACATAATATGAATATTGAGCCATTAGAGAATAATATTTTTAAGATAAAGTAAAAAATTCATTCAAATTATGATACTTATAGATTGAAAAAAGATAATAAGTGTGACTCTTTATTTTAGAAAATAGAACATTCTAAATCTCTAAGAAGACAATTGCTTGTTGATGAGATATACCCAAGCCTTTCTTCTTCTAATAATTTATGAACTCAAAGATTTTATTTTATAATGTGAGGGATCTAAATGACCTTCCAAAAATATTCAAATTTTGTAGTTATATCCTAAATATTTCTTCAAAATGTAATATTATTCATATTCAAGTGCACAAGTTATGTGGATGAAGGATCTAAGAATTAGGCAATTTCTTGTAGTCCAATGTAGGTTTTTACATTTAAGAAGCAGCTCAAGCTATATAAATAATCATAATGATACAATGTTGTGTTATGTAAAAATCAACTTGAGAATATATTAGGCATCTGGCTATGGAAGGATTTGATCTTACTTTAAAATTGGATTTACAATCCAAAATAATGCATAAGGTGTTTAAAAATATATTTTTGGTAATCTTGAATAATTTAAGTAAGCTTCCAATTATCCTAAGTACTCTATATCAACCTTAGAAAAATCCTAGATATATCTTATTACACTCTAATCAATTCCAAATAAATCTTAAATATTCTTTAATAATCCTTAATAATTCTAATTAAATCTTTAAAAAAATCTTAATTAATCTTATAGAAATATTCAAAAAATCCTAATCAATCTTAAATAAAATTTTAAAAATCCTAAAAATCTTAAAGAAATTCTAAATAAATCTTAATTTAATTTTAATCAAGTTCTAAATAAATTCTAATGAATCTTAATGAAATCCTAGTCAAATCCTAATAAAACCTAATAAAACCTAATCAAATTCTAATTAAATTTTAAATAAAACTTAAAAAAATCTTAATAAAAATTTAAAGATATCCTAAATAAATCCTAATCAAATTTCAATCAAATCCTAATTGAATCCTAATCAACCATGACCAAATTCTATAGCAAATTTAAAACCTCAATGATCATTAAATTAACCATTGATCTTAACTCAAAATCTTCATATTTTTCAATCTACTACTTAACAATAAGCATAGAAAATTTGAAGAGAATTAAACTTACAAATTGAGAGAAAAAGCTCCTAATTTGCTTGGTTGTCAATCATCCTCTTTCTCTAATCTTGATGTCAATCTTCTAACATCAATAGCTCCATGCTGCACTATTTATTTGCTCTAAAATTTTATATAAATGTTAAAAACTAAGCCAACTATTATCTCACAAAAAATCAAGTTAATTCAATTAGAAAATTATTCAAAATTATAGAAATCCTTACTAACCTTCAAAATCCAATTTTTGGGATTCTAATTCACTTGAATTTTAATAATCTTTGATCTAACCTTCTTATTAAGCTCAAATTTATTTCTAAAAAAATCTAATATAACTATATTTATAAATCCATTAATTTTTATTTATGTATTTATTATAAAAGTCACAAAATTTTCTAAAATATGAATCCACTTTATTTTTTAAAAACCAAAGTCATCCAAATAGAACCTTGAATTTGTATAATTTTCACAAAGTTATTATAAATTCTAAAGCCTCAAAACTAATACTTAAATTTTTTTTTATTAAGTTTGTTCTCCAATATTGTTCTTTAATCAACAAAAGGATCTCACATTTGCTATGGATGTGTAGTTTTATACCTCAAGATCTGATTTCAATCCTAGTTTATAATTGGTCCTCTTTGAATATCAGTTTAAGATTTTTTTATATAATTTTTACTAAAAACTATTCTTCACTATCACCTAAAGATGTATATAATATTATTTTTGCTAATCTACTTTATTTTGTCTTATTTATGATCCTATAAAATATATAAAAGTCTTTTTTTATAAAAAAGAAGTATTAATATTAAATTTTTTTATTTATTTTTTATTTTTTATTTATATTTTTTAAAATAATTTATTATTATATTTTTAATTAATTTTTTTTATAATATAATAATAATAACAATATATATATTTTTTCTCTTTCATTAAATAGTTGTGTTATAACACAATAGCGAGAGTTGGAAGTGTTTGAATACTAAGCATTTGTCATAGACATAAGACTAATAATTATCTAATTAACATAAATTAGTAGAAGCAAGTAAAAGTAGGTTAATTTGATAATATCTTATAGAGAAGCTTTCTAGAAGCTTCATAGATATGGTTTCATCTTTATATATGTCTATAGATGATTGATAGGTTAAAAATTTAGCCAACAAGTTAGTCACGTGTTACACATGTTGATAGCTTGTGGAACAAACTAAATATATGGTATACATATAGGAAACTTGTTTTATAAGTTTGACACATATCTTGCAAATTAGACACGTGTTGAAAGTCCTATAGAACGTCGCCATGTAGCTCTTAGGTAGATAGTATATATAAAGACAAGAGTGAAGCCTTTTTCACTCTTGTCAATTCCTTTCTTGTTTTTAGTCTAGTTCAAGAATTTTTATATTTTCTAATTTTTGACAAATAGCCATTTCAATTTTTTCTTGAAAATATGTATATATATATATATATATATATATATATATATATAGATTTTATTGATTTATATATCTTTTTTTAATTTTTATCCTTAACAGATTAACAAAAGTGCATATACAATATCAAAGCTTTATCTTTTTCTTGATTAAAAGTAGATTATTCCTTTCTCTTCATAAAATATAAGTATATTAGAAGTTGTAGATTACTCACTTTTAAACTAATATTGTTCATAGAATTTTTTTCCTTTTGAGTGATTTATTCTATAGTAAGAGTAGATACTTTCTTTTCTATTGTATTATTATGGCAGAGCTTACTGAAATAAAAAAATGCAATAACACAAATGTAAAAACAAATGGAAGAGTTAATGCTTGCAATGCATCAACTCAATGTATTATCACAAAGAGTAACAAGATTAGCAAGAAGTGAAGATATAGAGATGATTAGAGCTGCTTCAATGTCTACACCAAGCCATACTACTTCACTTGTAATAGAACACAATTCAAACATCAAAAAACCAAAAATTAATTTTTTTAAGAAGTTTAATGGTATAAGATTTAAGATTCAAAGATTCATCAATCAAGTACAATTGGTGATTGAACTTCAATCTCAAAGTTATCCAATTCAAGGATCACAAGTTAGATTTATTAAAATACTACTTTTAGGTTCTCTTTTATCATGGTTTTTATCTTTTTTTGAATAATATTATCCAATATTGGATAATTTAGAGATATTTTTAGTAGAATTTTGATCTATATATAGAAAATATGATACAATTTATATTACAACCAACAAGATTTATATCTTGTGACAAAACAATCAATTAGTTATATTATATGCTTCACAATTTTGACAACTAACGATTGATATTAAGTGAGATTATATTATACTCATCAACCAATTTTTTTATAGATTAAAATATAAAATAAAAAAATTGATGCTCAATTTATCCAATCCTCAAACATTGAATCAAATAATTGACTTTGTTGTAAAGTATGATAATTGGCTTTTTAAGTTTTAATCTCAAAATCACACAAAAGAGCCTTAATATTATCATAATATAATGGCAACACCAATATCTCTTCAATATATATATTTAGAAGTAGAAATATAAATTGATGTGATACATTTTAAATCTCTTATTGAACAAAAAAAGACTTGTCATTGTCAAAAAGATTGTGCTTATATTGTAGAAAATCTAAGCTCATTACTTAATATTTTCCAAAGAAACAATGCAACTACAAAATAAGGAGTATAGTTGTCAAAGAAGACAATATGTTAGGAAATAAGTTTATCCAACTATAGTAGGGATCGTACAATTAGAATCTTGTATAATTCCTAGTAAAAGTCCTATTCTCTCTTCAAAATCTTCTCCTTGTTTAATAATAGATGTGTGTTTGGAACCTAAAAATCACAAAGCCTATGCCTTGTTAGATTCAAGAGCCTTAGCATGTTTTTTAGATAAAAAATTTGTTAAAAAGTATAGAATATCTTTAATACAAAAAATTAAATATGTACATATAGAAGTCATAGATGGTCATCTGTTGTCTTTTGGAGATATTATTCATAAAATTCTTTTTATAAATATAATAATAGATGATAATAATAATTATATAATTTTTAATATAATTAAATTTCTTTCTAATCTAATTATTTTAAATTTATTATGATTAAAAAATATAATCTTTAAATAGACTAGATTTTTTAAAGACTTAATTTTTTTCAAAGCATTAATAAGAGTCTTATTAATTAAGTAAAAAGTCATAAATTTAATATAATAAAATTTATACTTATAGATACAAAAGTTATTATAAATACAATAAAAAAAGGATAATTTTTTGCTATTTATGCTATATCCATTTTTGATAGTGGAAAGACTTCAAGTGGCATTCCAAGCCAATACCAAGATTATCAAGATATTTTTGAAAAAAATAATACATATATTTTTTTGAAGCATTATCTATATGATTGTTCAATTGATTTCAAAGAGGAAACTCAGATTCTATTTGGACCAATGTATACTTTATTACAAAATGAATTGGTTGAATTTAAGAAATATATTGATAAAAACTTGATTAAGAATTTCATACGCCATTCAAAATCTCCAACAAGATCTCCTATGTTGTTTGTGAAGAAAAAAGATGGATCACTATGGATGTGTGTAGATTATCAAGGACTCAAGAAGATTATTATCAAGAATAGATATCTTCTATTTTTGATATCTAGATTTTTTGATCAATTGAATTATACTAAAATCTATACAAAAATAGATCTACAAAGAGAGTACAACTTGATTCGTATTAAAGAAAGAGATGAATAGAAGATTCTTTTTGAATAAAGTATGGACACTTTGAATATAATGTTATGCCTTTTAGACTCACCAATTGTTTTTCAATATCTCATGAATGATATTCTTTGTAAGTTCTTAGATGGTTTTATTGTTTATTATCTAGATAATATTTTAATTTAATCTAAAAATATAAAAGAGTATAAATTATATGTTCATTGTGTGTTACAAAAATTTAGAAACATAGGATTGTATGCCAAGATAAAAAAGTGTATATTTTATACTATTTAAATTGACTTCTTAGGATATATTATTTCAAATGATGGTCTCAAGATGGATCTTAAGAAAATCCAAACAATCATAGATTAGAAGATTCTAAGAATAATAAAAAATATACAATGCTTTTTGAGATTTGCCAATTATTATCAAATCTTCATCAAAAACTTTTTTCAAGTTGCAGCTCTAGTTATAGGTTTAATTTATAAAGATAAATTTGAATGGAATAAAAAAATAAAAGTACTATTTAAAACTTTGAAGATAGTTTTTATTTTTACACCAATCTTGTATTGGAGCGACTTTTCTAAAACATTCTTTATGGAAATAAATTCATCAGACTTTGCCTTAGATGCGGTATTATTACAAATAATAATAGATAACAAATTCCATTGAATAATTTTCCATTCCAAAAAAATTTTAGTAGCATAGATCAATTATGAATCTATGATAAAGAACTTCTTATAATTATGGATTCTTTTTAAGAATAGTGTCACTATTTAGAATGCACTTCTAATCCAGTCACCATATATATAGATTACAAGAATCTTAAGTACTTCATGTCAATATATGTATTGAATTGTTGTCAGGCTTGTTGGAGCATGTCTTTGTCAAGATTCAAGTTCATTATCACTTATTGGCCAGAAAAACAATAAGGTCTGTTTGATATTTTTTTTATATATTCTTATCTTATATCAAAAGAAAAAAATTCAACTTTTGATTAACAAATAATAATCTTCTTGAAGCTAGAACAATTTTGGATATAACAAGACTTTAGAGTTAATATCAAAAGATTTTTGGTAGCCTCAAATACGAAATGCAATTAAAGAGTTTATATAGTTGTGCAATATTTGTTCAAGATCAAAAACTTCTCGTCATCAACTTTATAGACTTTTTCAACCATTATTTATACCAAAACAACCTTAGTCTTTTGTTTCTATAGATTTTATTACAAATCTTTTAAATTTAAATTCATACAATTCTATATTAATGATTATAGATCATTTTACCAAAATAGCATATTTTGTATCATATAAAAAATCTATCATAGATAAAAAAAAAAATAGCTAAATTTTTCCTTGATAATATCTATTCCTATCAAGGAATATTATATCAAATGAAAGGATACAATTTGTATCAAGAATTTAAAAAATCATTTTCAAAATATTGAAGATGGATATAAAATTATTTTTAACTTTTCATTCTCAAATTGATAGATAAATGGAACAAATAAATAAAATTTTGGAGTAATATTTGAGATGTATCATCAACTATCATTAAGATGATTAGACAATTCTTTTATAATTGGTAGATTTTACTTATAATAATTTAATACATTCTTCTATTTAATAAATTTTATTTTTTATTAATTATGGTTATTATCCATAATTTGATACTTTTGACTTTTTAAAAGCTGATAATCTTATGACAAAAGATTTAACAAATTAATTATTAGAATTATATGCAATAATAAAAGAATAATTAAAAAAAGCTCAAGAACAATAAAAGATCAATGTAGATATCTATTACAAGAAATAATTTCAATTCTATATGGGTAATAAGGTATAGTTACTTTGTTGTAATATAAAGACTATTTGTCTTTGTGATAAGTTGGATTATTGTAAGCTTAGATCATTTTTGATTTGTGAACATATCAATCTAATTGCTTATCAATTTCACCTATCAAAATCTATGAAGATCCATCATATATTCTATGTGTCACTACTTCAGTTATACAAGAAAGTAGATATATAAGAAAGAAGACAAATACCACCACCTCCTATAGAAATGAACAACATTGAAGAATTTAAGATCAAAGAAGTCTTAGATTCAAGACAACATCAAAATTGGTTGGAATATCTTGTGCATTAGTGTAAATATAATATTAATAAATACACATAAGAGCCATTCAAAAATCTAGCAAATGTATCAGCTAAAGTCAATGTATTTCATCAACAACATTCAACAAAACTAAGATGAAGAATCAAAAAAATCTTTTTTATAAAATAAAATAGATTCAATAAAGATTTTATTCTATCTTGTATCATTATTTGTTATTTTTAAAAAAAAATTAATATGAAAGAGATAAAAAATCAACAATAAAAAAATTTAGCTCAAGAACTATTATTTATTGATTTATTGTACAAGATATTATGACTATCATAACCTTCAAGATGACAGAATAGAGATGAAGATCTTCAAGAATGATATGTTCTTCTTTGCATTAATGGCAAGATACAATGCGTTTGATATCATGACCTTGAAAGAGACTCTTGATATTTGGTAATACTTTTAAAAGTAAAAACTACTCCTAATAGTATTTCAAATGTTTTTTTTGAAGAAAGTTATCAAGGCCTTAATAATGATCAAATATCAAAATAGTCCTTTTGCCTTAATATGGAATACTATCAATGGTTGAAAGGACCTATCAACTACCTTCTAAGAAAAGAAAGATTAGAGTATGTGACAAATACAATTTGATGTATCTTAAACTTCTTCAACATATGATCACCACTTCTTATAGAACTCATTGTTAGAAGAGGAAGTAATATCACAGATATAAGATTTATTTTAATAATTATCTAATTAACATGGATGGACAGAAGTAGTTAAAAGTAGATTAATTTGATAATATCTTATAGAGAATTTTTTTAGAAATTTCATAGACGTGGTTTCATCTTTATACATGTCTATAAGTAATTGATAGGTTAAAAACTTGGCCAACAAGTTAGCCAAGTGTCGCACATATTGGTAGCTTGTTCCACAAGTTAAGCACTTGGCGCACATACAAGAAACTTGTCTTACAAGTTTGATATGTGTTTTGCAAATTAAACATGTCTTGGAGGTCCTATAAAATACCACCATATAGCTCTTATATAGATAGTATATATATAAACAAGAGTAAAGCCTTCTTCATTCTTGTCAATTCCTTTCTTCCTTCTAGTCTAGTTCAAAAGTCTTTGTATTTTCTAGTCTTTGATAATAGCCATTCCAGTTTCTTCTTAAATATATATATTTTCTTATTTCTATTTTTTTATTTTCCTTTAATATAGATTTTATTGATTTATACATCTTCTTTCAATTTGTATCCTTGAAAGCATTTCAAAACTAAAATAATTAGTAATATGAGGGCTTTTATACATAATAAAGTGGTATGAATCACATTTAGTGATATTTTTAAAAAATCTATTAGAATTCTTAATATGTATATATCTGGAAAAAAATAAAAAAGATACTATTTTTAAAAAGATTTAAATAATAATCTACTTTTTAATATTCCATTCATCTTAGAAGAATATTAGAATATGGTTGAAAAAGCAAGATATAAATCATTGTTTTGTGATAGACTATTATCCAAAGATGAAAAGAATTATTAGAATTATTTTTATTCTTCTCTTAGTAGATGCTTTTAGAGATGGTGGTTCATTAAATTATTCTTGAAATAATAAAAAAGAAGGAATAAGGATCTTTGTAAGGCCAGATATATTTTGTTTAAGCTTCCAATTTCTCCAAGAAAACCAAATTCAAGATTATTATATTAAAAAAATAATTTTTTATTTGATCACCTTTTCATTGAATTTGTTTTTTATTTTTTAAAATCTAAATTTAAATCATCTAATTTTAAAAAATATATATTTATTATCTAAAAAATATTTTTGTTCTTTAATAAGTTAATAAAATTTGATTTTATTATAATAATAGATGATTGTTTATTCATTGCATGCAAATTTTTATATATTTTTATAAGTCTTTTTGTAAAGAAAAAGCATTCTTGCAATCAAATTACAAGAGATCCACTATACTCTTCAAACAAATCATCAAGACATTGGCCTTTAAGCTTGTCTTAAATAAATATATATATCTTTTAATCAATACAAAGATTGATAATAAAAAAAGAAGATAATATGTGTTTAGATTAAATAAAAATAAATAAGAGATAATATTGATAAAATATTATATGTTGCAATTAAAAATAATTATAATAAATCCATTATTATAAAATTTAAAAATTTCTAAAGTGAGATATAAATTTTTTTTTAAGATTTGGAGAATATATATATATTTTTAATTTTACTTTAATCTTTACAAAAAACTTCAAGGATTTAAAAAATCTAAGAAAGCCACAATTCTCTTACTTAATATACTAGTTAGACAAGAACTATATATCCTTTGAAAATGCTATGTAGAAATCAGCCTTTAGCTAGAGCATGGTTAATCATAGAAATATAGTCATTATCAATGATGTGCCAAAAGGTCTTAAAAAATTTGATACTTACTTCATCTTGGCTAAGTGCTTTATCTTTAGCTATCTTCTTTATAACTTCTTCAATTTCATATCTACTAAATGACTTAAATAAATCCTTATTCATATTTTTTGTCAAAAAATACCATCTACAAGGTATTTACATTCTATGAAGTCACAATCAATAAGTCATTAGCCAATACATTGATGATTTTACAATCAAAATTTAAGGAGAAGAAGAAAATATTCTCTATTTTTTGAATATTGTCAAGTAATTCAGTTTGGCTTTTTATTTTGAAATAAATTGGTCCAAATCCAATACCTATCAACAATTTAAAAAATCTGATAGATTAGCATGGACCAATCGATTTGGTTGGGCATGTGCATCTAACACATATATTAATAAACTCAAAAATTTCTTTGATATTTCTTTGAATACATAAGATGTGATTAATTTTTTATCAATAGAATGATACAAAAATTAGACTATTGATACTCTATCAAAATCAATGTGGTAAGTAGAGCCATCATTATGAATAACATTTTATTTTTTCATTATATTTCTTTTTAGCCATATAGATTGATTCTATGAAGGCTATTTAAAAAATTAAATTAATGGTTAAAAACTTTTTGTAGAAAAACACTATTTTTTTAACTTGGTTCAAAATGGCATGGTATATTTGTTATAAAATTCATGAAGAAGAAGGCCTTGGCATCATTGATTTAAAATAAGCTACTAAAGCTCTCTTATCTAAATAGATATTAGTGGCTCTTCAATTAGATCAAGCAAATATTCAATAATTTCTTAGATTTAGAATGATAAATACTAAACCTATTGCTTATGAGACTTGGTACTAGATCTGATTTGGTCACTAACTTCAAATCATAAATAGAGTATTGGATCTAAAACATGGAATAAAATACAAAAAGTTTGGACATCTATGTATAAGTTCCTTTAGCTCAACCCTCCTATTTCTTTTCATAATATGTAAAATCATTTTTTTACATTAGGATCTTCAATTTTGTTTAATTGACATTCATCTAGAATCCCATCAAATTATAATTTTTCAATCAAATAGTCTTCATCATATCAAAAATCTCACTTTAAAGGGCCCATGACTCCTCTCACTACAAAAGAAGCAACATCCACATATTACATTCGACTATTTTACAACTCTATATGGAAATTCTTCTACATTCATTTTTCAATCTCTTGAAAAAATATACTTCAATATGATATTATCCTTCCAAAATTCAATGATTGGATTGGATTATATAAATCAAGTTTAGATCATCTTCATGATGTATAATTTCAACTCTCTTTAAAATATGTAGATGTAAAAGAAAATAAATGGTTTGTCCTATCTCGTCCCACAAATGTTAAATTTTTTTGAGTAAATATTTAATTAAAAATCCTATACTTTGATAAAAAAAAACTTTTATTTAATAAAGACTTAAAAAATAATGAAAATCAAATAGAAGATTTTTTGAAAATTATTAGAGTTGTTCCAAAAATAAAACCAATAAGAAAATGAGCTTTGGCATTGATTTCTTCTATAGTCTAATTAGTAATTTGACCTTTGGTCTTCTATCATATTCTTGGATTATTAGAGAAGAATTTATGACTTACTTTATCAAACTTGGTAGAAAGTTACTTCAAAGCAATAGCTATATTACTAATCTAATGGCACAAAAATGGACTTCTCTTCTTAATCAAGATTTTTTATTTAATTGGAAAGATATTTGGTCCAATCTCCATTTTCATAAAGAGGCTATGTTTATTTGGCTTATATAGCACAAAGGTGTAGTAGTTAACACTTAGAGGAGAAAAATCAGCCCTAATATTAATATTCACTATATTATGTGTCAATTCCAAATGCTTTAATCCATTCTCCATTGGTTTTGGGACCATCATCAAGTTTGTTACATTTGGAATTGGGCCACTTTTCTTTTATATAAATTAATATGTAATTCTTAGAATTGGGATTCTTAAAAATCCTTCACTTGGCAATAAGCTATTTTTATAAAAATTCTCTTCTTTAGATTCAAATATTATTGTAAGATCTAATTCTTGCTAAAAGAACTTTGTTTATAGACTATTTAGATTTAAAGAAATAAGTTTGTCTTTGAAAATAAAGTATGGAATATATTCTATATTAAAAGCATAATTTACAAGGATCTTATTAAATATGTATAAATATGTTAGAAATTTGTTAAAAAAAAATTAACAAAACACTTACAATATGAATCTTTCCTATTCAAGAGATGGAATAACTCTTGCATGACTAAATACATACTTGGTTTTAAAATAACAAAATAATTAAATGGAATTTTAGAATACCTGAGTGTGGTGTAATCATATACAAAAGTATAGATAAGCTTGTTTTAGTACTTACTCCTTGTTCTTAGTACTCTTAGTTCTATCTTTGGATGTAAGAAGTTAAGTAATCAATTATATTTTTTTTCTATTAATATATTAGATATATCCTATATTTATATCAATAAATAAATAATATAATATAATGTAATATTAACAAAGCTAGATATTTCAATCCTTTGATAATCAATTCTAATTTTAATATGTCTTTTTAATAGAGATATTTTAAAATAAGATTCTATTTTTATACTTATATTATTTTTTAAAAGTACTATTATATATAATAAATAATATATATATATATATATATAAAGTTTGTAATAACACATGTTTAAATAATTTTAATTTATATTGCACATTAGAAGGTTGCAAGCAACAATCAATTGATAGTGTTTAATTGAAGTATATTAAGATATAAAACGTGGAAATTTTGGAAGTAATCAAAAATTAAGTATTATCTATAAAATATCTACTTTATGTTTAATTAGGTTACAAGATAAGAAAAGAAAATAAATAGCATTAAAAACCAATATGATTCAAATATAAACTCCGCTATTCTATTCCAAGTGTTGCAAGAAATATTATGAGCAATTGCGCTAAATATCAAAAATTAGAAGAAGCAAAAAAAAAAAAAAAAAAAAAAAAAATCAAGTATATCATCAATCTTAAAACTCTACATTTCTTTATATTATATTATAAGAATCATTCTCTATTTTAATTATAAATTTAGTAGTTTTAAATATAATAATTGGCAATTTATTTTTTTGTGAAGAAGATGAAGAAACAACCCACTAGCATGTAATATATAATTTTTTCTTTGATGTAGGAAACAATAGTAATGAGTAAGTGACTTCATTATATTAAATTCATATTTTGTAAATGATAATTTTATAAATTAAGCATGGCTTGAGCTTTTATTAATACAAATTTATGATGAATAAAACAAAGCAACTATTTAGAAATAGACAAAATGGTGGAGGTAGTAAGAAATTTGTTACTAAATTGTATTAAATAGCAATTGCTTAAAGCCTAAATTAGATGTCAAAGACAATTAACTTCAATGAATATTTTATTTTTTTCTTTCTAATGATTTTTTGACATATCTTGGTGTTTTTTTTAATTTAATCAATGCATCTATTTTCATTACAAAGGAAAATATTACAATCTCTATGTTATTATATTTCTAATATTTGAGCAACTTATATTTGATAATATGTTTGACTGATATTTCTTAATGCGTTGTGTCTTCAATAGCATTACAAGCTTTTAAGCTATATTGCTTATGGCAAGAATACAATGTTAAGTTGTCACTTGGGCATTGTAATATAAGTTGATTAAGTATGTGAATTTGAATTGCTATATATGTGATGTGGTTTTGCTATCTAATAAAAGTTTTACTAGATAAGCTTATGGATAGAGAATTTCTTCTTATTATTAATTAACTTGTTGTAAAATTATGTATTTAATATAGTCTCATTACAAAAATAAAGACCAAATGTCCAAAGTGTGCCACTTCTTAGATTGCTATCAAATTCTTTTTTATGTTGTAGAAGATTGATTAAGAAATATATATATATATATATATATATATATAAATAATTTTATTCTATATCAACTTAAAAATAATTAGAAGTTCTTTGTCTTATGTAGCTATAGAAAGGTGGAAGTTGGAAAAAATTTGAATTTAATAACTAAAAGAAACAAAAAAATTATTATCTTTTATATTATCTTTATTGGTTGTAAACAACTAAATTAGGTCTTTTTAGATATTGCAACCACTATTAAGTACCATATTACACAAAGTTTATATTATTTCAAATCAGAGAAACCAAATTACCATTCTTTTTTTGGTTAAACCTAATCTAACAAACTCTGGTATTAATCTACTATCTAATTTTTTAAAGAAATTTAAATCAAATTTCTCAAAAGTATGAAACACATACAATTGTCCAAACCAAACTATTACTGTCAAAACCATTATCTTGTGACATAACCATACCAACTACATAGAGATTATGATTTTTTGAACTTCTTCATTGCACCCCTCTCTCCCCATGTTATGTTATTTTAAAGAACACAACCAATTAAACAGGGAGCAAGACAAAACTATCATTAATAATATTAAGTGAAAAATAATTGTTCAAGTAAAAATAGTCACAAAAATGAGAAAATAATCATTCTGTCCAATAATATAACGACATGTACAACTGTCCACTCAGAACCATTGTAAGTCTATTTCATATTCACATGATTTTGATTCCTAATGACAGCCACTTGCAGAGAAGTAGCTTCAAGTCCAACTCCATTTTCTGCCTAGTGTTTGAATATGAAATATGAGTCTAGTGTTTCAATCTTCATCTGCCGACCCAGCATGTCACTCGTCATTCATCAGCTCAGAAAGATTTTTAATTCTCTGTTTATCCTCAATTTTGGGAGGCAATTGCGAGTGGAATTAGGCTGCTAGTGACCTCCCTGTCAAGGGATAAAGGATGACATGTTTCTACGTCGTATAACATACTTCGATGAGGAATTGAATATAAACTATGTTACATCACAATCTCCTGAAACAAAATCAAGTTTGTAGTCTCCTGGCGTGGCTGAGAATGGCTGCTGCACCGGCATCTTTAACAGGTTTCTCGTCGGTAGATTCGGTGGCAGCAGTGTTTTCAGGCACAGGAACAGGCTCAGGGATATCAACCAGGCGCTCCATTGTTGCCAATTGATCGTAGGGTGCTATCTGCAAATTACAAGCATTCGGCACTGAGCGACATGAGAAATTTGCAAGAACCTTAATCAATAGTATTCAGTGACTGCGTCATGTTGCTGAAGCTTGAAGTAAGGCTTTGAAATTGACACTTGCCTGACTGAAACCATCCGGCCAGTTAATGGCAACGGCGTAGTTGCCCATCGGTCTGATGCTCTCTGGAGCAATATCCTCAGCAACATCAGTATACCGCAGCTTTTGCTCACCGGACCACTCGTCCTGCATCCGAACACAAGGTCAATTTAAAACTCAGGTTTGTTTCGCATCCTGCAGTTCTTCTCTTATGCCAGCTGAAAGTGAATGTACATCACAGCGTTGAATTCTTATTGAACATCACATCCTCTGCAAAATGACTCATCGCATCCTAAAGCCCAGCAGTTCAAAGAGGAAATCATACAATGCTTTTGGCAGATCTGTCATTTCGGCGAACGGTGGCGGGGTGCAGCAAAAACTCCTCCGTTGTTCCAGGAACCTTTACTCGAATTGCATTTATGGCCTTGTCATACATGACAGCAGTTGACACTACAGGTGAAACATATGTCAGCCTACGAAAGAGCTTTACATAAAATGGCTAGTAAGTCCTCATATCACTGAACTTTTGTTAAAACTAAAATCTCCTTTTACTTTAATTTGTGATGAACAAGCAATGCAATGTTGACATTCAGAAAGCCGCATAAGAAATTGATCACAATCAAAGGGATGTTTTAGCTATGTCCGCAAATTCTCACTTGGCCGATGCACCTGAATAAGCATGTATCAGTTACCTGCTTGTCGAAGCTTGGCACATTGTTGCACTACACAGACCCCAACGTCTGAGAAGATATTGGCAACTTGGCCTTGCGGGTCCACAACTACTTCTGGGTTACCGGTATCTCCAGCTGCTGAGAGCTGCAAATGTCAGCAACAAAAACAAAGTTAAAATCGTAGCCCTCCAGAACTGAATTCCACGTATAATGAGGTTACAAAGTCTCCATACAGTGCTGTCACGAAGAAGCCCAAGGAATCATGAAGATTTCACAAACGTTCATGAATTAGAGAACTTACTTCCGGTCTGATGGGAAGCTCGAATAAATGTGGAATGCCGAACTGTTCAACTACCTGGACAAACATTCTGGATTACTACATAATCAACAAGCCCAAAGATCATCTATGAACACCACGAGAAAAAATTCGATCATTTTAAAATTTTAGAATTTCTGAGTGGATGGAACATAACTTAAATAATTTCACAACATAAATAACCGGGTATCGAACCCCATGAGAGACCACTAGGGTAAAGTTATGAGACGTCAATGAAGGAGTACCTTGGAACCAGAACCTTTTCCAAATGGATAATAGCGCTTATCATCACCTTCAAAGAAACACATGTTCTCCACAACGGCAATGCATGGGACCTGCAGGATTAAGCAAACAATTCACCTATTAAAGAGACTTAGAACTTAAGGTTTACGGTCCAGTACCCTATTATCAGATCTAATGCACAGCTTCAGTGAAAATTGAAATCGCATGTAGATTGGGAAATAAGAATGAGAATAGACCTTAAGTTTGGAGAACATGCGCACTCCCTTGGCCACATCTATGAATGCCAGCTTCTGAGGTGTTGTAACGATGACGGCTGCTGTCAACGGCACCACCTGAACGGCGAGAGCATAAGAGAAAGAATTCTATGTGGAACAAATAGATGTCAATTAACTTAATTGAAAGTCTGCCTACGATTGACTAACCAATTCGAACCATAGTTTGCTTTTTTACCCTACATAATCATTTCATTAAGAGCCTGAGAGATACACCCTAGCCACAAGTTATATTGATGACAACCTGGCATAAGGTCAGCTGAATATCCCCTGTACCAGGCGGCATGTCAATCACCAAGTAGTCCAACTCGCCCCTGCAACCATGCATTCTTCAACTTCCAGAACTTCGGAAGAGGGCTTAAAGCACAGCAATTGAACTACTCTACTAAGAAAATAAACAGTTTACAATAAAAGAAAAGCAGGGACATGAACATGGAATAGGCTGATAGCTATACCAGTCTGTAGTAGTAAGAAATTGATTGATAACTCCAGAGACCATGGGTCCCCTCATGATGGCGCTGCCCTGGCCGGCATAGCCAAATGACACAAGCTTCACTCCGAGGTACTCGGTTGGAATAATCGCTCTTGTCTCCGGATTCTGCAACGACAACATAGATGATTCGAGATGTCCGGAGCTCGCGTAAGTGTACATATAGTAGCGATCCAGTTCAATCAAAGCAATTAAGACCAGGATCAACGCTCACCCATGACTAATCCCAAGGGCCAGGGGATTTACTGACCATTTGCAATACTTTCACTTCTGGTGACACCATAGTTGGCAAGCTGGGACCATAAATGTCGGCATCGAAGATGCCAACCCTTGCACCCATTTGTGCCAGTGAATACGCAAGGTTTACTGCCACTGTGGACTTCCCAACTCCACCCTGCACAAAAACAATGTGAAAAGAAAACTCTTGACTCAATAAAGTATAGAGCTTGTAGGATTGACCACGTTGCAGGGTTTCGCGAGCAAGGGCATATAATATGCAAGAGAAAAGAATTGGACAAAAACAACCATACAGGACTAGCCGCAAGATGGTTAGATGCTATAAAAGACAGAAAACATTAAAGATTTACTTCTACCATGGCGAGACTATGTAAGGGTAGTGTTCAGGCACCTTGCAACTTGAAACCGCCACAATGTTGGAGACTTTCTTCAGACCAACAGGGACATCATCTGCGATAAGAGGCTTGGCAGGTTGTGCAGTCATTTTTACATTAACCCCCTTAACCCATGGTATTGCTGAGACTTTCTCCTTGGCTTGTTGCTCAAACTGTTCCAGACGAAATCGATTAGGCGAGCATCGGTATGCATATCCGTATTGACATATAACATTCATTCAGGGTAGATTATGACACGAGGCAGCACAGCATTCTCGCCTGGGATACAAATCTTCAAGCAGAAAAGCCTACCATGTCCTTCACTGGGCAAGCGGGCGTCGTGAGCTCCAGCTGAAACGAGACCTGAAACCGAACAGACTATTGTTCATTCCAGTTTCAACACCGGTTCACTTATGCGTATGAAATTTCATAATCAGTGAATAGGATGAAAACTAGAATACGTGATTACCTCGCCGGTGGATTCCTCAATAGTCAGTTCCTTGACAAACCCACATGTAACAATGTCCGTCCCAAAATCGGGGTCGATAATTTGTGACAAAGCGCCGAGAACGTCCTTCTTCGCGGTTTCTAGGGACAACCCTGTTGAGCCTGGGGAGTCTATCAACCCCCCAAATAAGTCAAAAAACGAAACTTGGTGTGTATGTGTGTGTGTGTAAAAATAAATAAACAGTGCAAAGGAAAAATTATCAGCAGCTTACCTTGAACATTTGTAACAGCAGGTTCACTCTTGCTCATTGCCAAAACAAGTGATTCTTTCCTGTAAGAAAAATTCTTCAGAGCCGGGATTTTGAGTGACCTTGATCTGCAAAAACACAAGTCAAATAAATACATAAATCAATCAATCAATAATGAACATACAGCGAGAGAGAGAGAGAGAGAGAGAGAGGGAGAGAGAGAGAGCAAAAATTGGGTATTCAAG
The DNA here is from genome assembly GCA_036785485.1 of Physcomitrellopsis africana. Classification (NCBI taxonomy): domain Eukaryota; kingdom Viridiplantae; phylum Streptophyta; class Bryopsida; order Funariales; family Funariaceae; genus Physcomitrellopsis; species Physcomitrellopsis africana. The sequence goes on from JAWRVF010001024.1 coordinate 63,593, forward strand.
CACCTACAATCGATTCCGGGTTTCCTACAGCAAGGTGAACAAAAGGCAGGCTCGACCAGGTTCAAGAGCGAATTTAATACCTACCTAAAACACCGTGATAACCTCGACTAATGCCCATATCCCACTGAATGCACAACAATAGGGTTTAAGAAAACCTACCACCCCACATTACCTAGAGTCATATCTTCTTTTTATTCTTCTAACTGAACAAATTACAAACTATTTGTAATTCAGCGAATAAGATCACAAGAACTTCACCAACATCACAAATGGGCACTCAATTCAATACACCCAACCCCAAAGCGCTTCTCAGCTGGAAAAACTTCAATCCGTGAACACGAGAACTAGAATTATTCACTACAGCGTCGCCGGGGATTCCCTTGTAGATGGTGCTCATTCGTTTTGCTGCCTCATTCCATCCACGACATCACGCAATCCCGGTAACGTAGAATTCAGAAGTAGCAGCACAAACCAACAAGCGAAAAAGTACACATACCTGTATGCTAAGCTACCGCATTTGAGGCGGCATCCTCCAAGGGCAGCAACGGCCTGCACCCTAACCCCAGAGCCTCCAACCGCGACCTCCATGAACTTGTGCGCGGCTCCGGAGAGCTCTGATGGACTCTGCAACCGCGCTGTTGCTGCTGCTGCTGCCGTTGCCATCTCTCACAAACCCGCGCTCAGCTCACACTGCTGATGAGCTCCGACCACACCGCAAAACCAGAAATAAGCCCCAGAAATCTGTTTTGACCGAGACCCACTTCTTGGTTGAGTCCGGAGTTCAGCAAGAGAGTTTTAACCACAATTTAAAGCACGATTTGAATCGTCCAGGTGTTGGCAAAACTGGTGATTCGGCACACGCCGTCGCGCGTTCCTGAGGGCGCAAGCTTTGGCCTCACGCAGGGGATCTCGAGATGAGTGGATAACGAATGGATAATCCCTTGGGATCCTGCGTTCCGTTTGTTCTCCACGCTCCCTATGGTTGTGTACTTTGGGAACGTGGTGCTTGGTGGTGCTCTGATAGGGTCCTGGTGCGGTCCTGATAGCGTCTGGCTTGGCGTTGATAATTCCGGAGCTTGAACCACAAATGGGATGTAAGCATCTACACTATTTTTATTTTATACATTTTAGACTTATTTAATATTATTATTATAGAATAAACTTGAGGTAAATTCGGTTTGATTTGTAGTTTGAATTTTTTGAAAAAAGTATATATATATATATATATATATATACAAAAAGAAGATGGTGATAAAAGCAAAGGAGATTAAAAAGTAAAAAAATAAAATAAAGGAAAAGAAAAGAAAAGAAAAAGGTCCTTTTATTAACCACAATGCTATATGAACTTTATTAAAATTTACATTGAGTTGAATTTGAGTTAGAAAGCACTTTACTTAAATTTTTATAATGTCAATTGTGTTTCTAATGTGCGACTGGAATTCAAAAAACCATAAATCTAAATAATTTTTTAATTAGAATAAAAGATATTTAAAGATATTTAATTTCAAAAAAAATTTAAGAAAATTATATTTTAAAATATATAAACTATTAATTATGTTACAATGAAGATTCTATTTATATTTTGAAATATTCAATTGTGCTTCATGAGAATATATAAAATATTCAATATTTACAAGTATTGAATGTCAATTTATCATATAATAAAATACCATAAATAAATCAATAAAAATAAAAATATATGCTTTTTATTATAAATATAATTATCAGTATAAAAAATTAAATTTTTTATTAGAGATCATTGTTGATATTTGTTTTTAGTACTTCTTTAAAGATAGTTTTAAAATAAAACTCTAATAAAATAATATTATTTTTTTAATTTTTTAATATTATATATATATATATATATATATATATATAATTATTTTGCATGTACATGTATTTTAAAACACTACACAAATTTTTATTATTATTATTATTGTTTTTTTTTTTTTTTTTTTTTTTTTTGAATTGAAACACTTGTTTTGATCACTTTTTTGTAGTATTAATGGAATATGTATGTGTAATTTTAGGCTGTATTCTTGGCATTGTAAATTATTAGAGACAGAAGAGGGGGGGAGGAGACATAGGCAAGACTTTTCTTCTTATAAACAAGTTGAATGTATATGACAAGGATAGATGGATTCAAATCGCTTTTGTATATTTAAGATAACTTCCAATAATCATGTGGTTCCTGATTTGATTCCAACTATGCATTAGTAGAGTTGGACTTTTCTATTAATATACCACATTTACTTGGATTATTTTGGAAACACTTTGTTTCCTTGGTTGATTCTGAACACCCTTGGGCTATGAGTTTAGGTTTTCAATTCTCATCACCCTGCCTTCCCTTGGTCTATTCTCAATAACCTTCAGCTACAATTGTCAATTCTCATGACCATTTGGTTATGAATTAAGCACATACCTAAACTTTTCATTGGATGAATATTAATTTTAATTATTCATCATTTATGTTGCTATTCGGAAGTTGATTCTTTGGAGTTCAACAGTTTTTTTACATATTATTATAACAATTTAGTCTATATATATATATATATATATATATAATTACATATTTACATATAATAAGAATATAAAATACAACTCTAGTTTTAACTAATTAGTATTGTAAATTTTTTTAACATATATATAAATATAATAGAAAAATTTAGTAAATAGTTATATATATCCAAAAAAATTAGTTTTTCTAACAATTGACTAATATAATAAATTTATAGCTTTGATTTTATTTATATGTTTTTTTTTAATAGAAAACTCACACTAAATTTTTACATCCAAAATCAGAATATACATTTTAAAAGTTATGTAACTTAAAAAAAATTTGCTCATAAATTATTTCTCATTATACTAATAATAATATAAAAAAAAATCTCTTAATTATAAAGTTTTATTTGAATATAGCTCTTTAGCTCTATATATTTTAAATATAAAAATATACCAAAAATATTCATCATAAGCTATGAATTATTTTTTTAAAATTATTATTAATATTAAAATTAAATTTAATATATATATTAATTATAAATAAATAAATAAATATTATATTTAAAAATTATGTGAATAGAATCATAAAAATTGAATGTAATTAAATCTTAAATATAAAATAAAATAAAAATGATAAAAATGACATATATATATATATATATATATATTTAAATGGTTTTAAATGATTTCTTATAAAACATATTTTTATAAACTTTAGACAACTTCTATACAAACTTGTGGCTAACAAAAGGACTTGTTTCTATTCTTAATTTATTTCTTTATTATTTATTTTTATTATAATTATTATATATATATATATATATATATATATTTATTATCATGGATATTTATAATTACTAACATATTTACTTGGATAAATAGAATTATGTAGAAGTAAGTAAAAGTTGATTAAACTAATAACATCTTATTGTAAAGCTTCCTAGAAGCTTTATAGATGCAAATTTGACTTATATGCATTTGTAGGTGATTGATAGGTTGAAAGCTTGGCCAATAAGTTGGCCACATATTATATATGCTAGCCACTTATATTACAAGTTGGCCAGATGGAATACATGTAAGAAACTTGCTTGACAAGTTAGATATATATCTCGCAAGTTGGATACATATCATGTGGCCTACAAGCCATTGTCACATAGTTCTTTAATTAGATAAAACATATGGTGGCAAGAGTGAAGCCTTTTTTTTATTCTTATCAATGCATTTTTTGCTTTTAATCTAATTTCACGAGTCTCTAATCTTTTTGTCTTTGACAATAGCCATTTTAGTTTTTTCCTAAATATACTTTTCTTTTTTTTTCTTTTTTTTTCTTTTTTGCCATCTCTCTTTGGTGTATGTCTTGCTTATTTATTTATATCCTTTAAGTTTTTATCCTTGACATATATTTATGTATACAAAGAAAAATAAAAGTGAATTTTATATGCAAAGCTTATAAATTTTTTAAAATAAAAATGTAATAATAATGATTGCTTAGATTTTTGATTATTTTAAAAAGTTCCAATTTTAATAGTAAGTTATATTTTAAAATATTATCTTTACATATAGTAATTTCACATATAGTTCAATGAAGACTCTATATTTAAAGTAATACTTTCTAATTGATTTGATCATAGTTCTTGACATCCATGATAATATACAAAATCCCCTCCCAAAAAAATCAACTACTATCAAAGATAAATATATATGTTATAGATTTTAGCATTTATTATATACCTAGTAGTGATTTAATGGAAGAAGAATCATATACATTGAATAAGATGAGCACACCTCTTTTGTTAAAAAATTAAATAAAATAGTTGAATTCATCATATTGAGATTCTTGATTTTAAATCAAATTTTACTAGGCTCAACAAATTTAGTTGTATCATTTAGGAAGAGAATCATTAGGTGGACACCCTCCCTTTCCATTTATTATGTGGACACCTTCTCTTCTCTTTTATTACATAGACACCACTTAGCATACATCCCCCCTTTCCTTACATACATACTCTTGTAAAAATTAATTGGTTTTGATTTTAAATAAAATTTTATTTTTTATTTTTTATTGGAAATTGATTAATAATATCAATAATAAAATATAATATTTTATATTTTTATTATTCAAAAAATTAATTTGACAAAAATTTGTATAAATAAAAGAATTGGAAGGTGAGATAATATGGAGCCATAGAATATAGATAGATGAGGATATATCAAATTTTAGTATTAAAGTAATAAATATAACAAGAATCATGATTTAAAATAAAAACTAGTTATTTTTTGCAAGGGTGTGTATGCAAAGGGGAGGTGTCCACTTAATGGTTCCCTTTAGGAATTGTGGATCTTCAAGTGCATAATAATTGTTTTCTTTTTCTTTTTCTTTTATACCATTGCAATTTTCAATCTCCAATACGTGTTTTTCACCCTCAGTATCATGAATTGAGCTGTTTTGGGTTTGTTTTAGGAAGTTGTTAATGGGTCTTTTAAAACTATGGCTCTTTGATCTGCTGCATTTGAAGTATGTTCTGCTTTTGGTTCATGATTTTGTAGTAAGAAATGAATATTGTGTGGTCTTTGAGGAAAAAAGTAGAATTTAGCATGCCTTCATGGAACAACATTCTTTACTACATTATTAAATTTTGCTCCAGCATTTGATGCTGATTGTGTGCAAGGGTTGTAAAGAAATTAAGTGAAGGCAAAAGAAAAAGACAAAGAAAAAGTAGACATTTATAAGGACAAGAACATAATCATTTTGGTTGGAGTGGACATGGATCTTGAATGCAACTTAACAAGACATTTAGCAAATACTTTTATGAATCCCTAAACATTTGTCTGAAACTAATTTTTTGGATACATTTTAGAGAGATTATGCACCAGAAGGTACTTTTCTACCATGCAAAAATTGGAACCAATACTGCAATTGAATTAACTTAGCATTTAAGGCATTCAAGCAGTTCAATACTATTTCCCAATCAAATATTTTAAAATACATAATAGTTTGTACTCTAATCTGTAGTATTTGTGTATAATGGTGCTACATTAGCATATACTGAAGAACCAAAGCTATAATTTTTTAAAAAAAAATTCTCAATAATTTTCTTTATGAATATGTTAAAAAATTAATTATTAAAATTAATTTCTTTTCCAATAAGCTTCATCATAAATGTCTGCTTGTCTTTTAGTTCATACAAATTACTTTTATACTATCTATTAATCATATAAAGTACATTTAAATCATTGGATGTGTTTCCATATCAAACAGTTAACAAGCAAAAAAATGAATACTTAAGAACAATAATCTTCTATTATATAGATTTGGTTAAAGAAAAACATACAGCTTGTAGCACTTTCAATATGTCATAATCTTTTTTACAAGCATTTTGAATACGCTAGAGTGTCGCCACTGTATTAAGTGTATTATATATATATATATATATATATATATCTATTTATATAGAGAGAAAATAATTTATTAACGACTTTTCAGATTGAAAAAAGAAAAAAAAGAAAAAAATAATTGAACGCTATGAATTGCATGATACAACCCAAAATAAGCATCCAGTCTCCAAAATTGCATGATATTAGCATCAAAAGAATCCCACTCTCTTCCAAGAATTCAATTGAAAGAAAAGTTAAGATGAAAGGAAATTACATTCTGGAGCTAATCAACTGAGAAGCTGTCTTCGTGGCAATTTCCTCAGACTCAAATGAATTATAACAGAACTCATCAACGAACATTCGTTCCAGAAATGGACAGACCTGCCGCAGATTACCGAGGAGGCGTCAGAGAGCGGCGAAGAGCGGCGGAGGGCGGCAGGGAGGAACAAGATACAGGCACAGCAGCCAACCATTTACACCAGGCTGGCCGCGCAGGGAAGCGATCGTCGCACATGATCCGAGAATCAGCGTCACGGACTCCATCCTGCATGCGGAGCACACATAGACAATCTGACGAAGGAAAGGTTGCGGAAGCCCTCAGCCAATGCACGAAACAGATGCATGCATCCCACCCATCTTTAATTTTCAGGCACAAGTTTTTCCTGGATGGATGTATGCTGATGCAGAAATTGTGGACGGAGAGAGGTGGGCTTTTGGTAAGGCTTTAAGTGGGATCATTGAGCTAAGTGGGCAGGGCATTCTCGGCCAACTGACTGTTAGGCACTCGCGTATTCCCGCAGCTGGGTGTTACTCTGCGAGAATTTGCGAGAACCTGTGAGAATTTGTGCGCAGTTAGGGAGGCGTGGGTGATCAGCGATGGCGAGGAAGCTCGCAGTGCAGGTGTACAATGCGGGAGGCCACTTGCGCGTGGTCAGCACCAAGCCCATGCCGGGTAACCAATGGATCCAAGCGCTCACCAGCGTCGGCTGCCGTGTTGAGGCGAGTCACTCATTGCCTCTACTCTTTTACAATTCGGTCGTTGGTTGCATCTCTGGGTGGGAATTTTTTTCCCGGAATTTGCAGGACTCGTGGAGAGAATGGGTTGTGCGGGTATGTAATAGGGGAGTTTGTCGATTGGTCCATAGTTGTCTGTAGACTCTGTAGTTGTTCAATTGGATGGAGCGCTGTCTTGTAAAGTAAATTGGTTTGCTTCCTCCCCTTGCTACAGTGAATTGAACGTTTGGCTGAGTTCCGGACATTGCAATGGTTGAGACGATGCAGTATTCAAAAATTTAGTCAGCCTCTTAACTATGCAGAGAGGCCGGTGCTGGTCCCGAGGCGTACGAGCTGTGTCAGCTTAATATCTCTAACCCCAATCACACCGGGGTTAAAGAAATAGCCATGACTTATGTCACGGGATCTTACATCCAAATTGTTTATACATGGAATTCAACCCTTCGCAGAATTTTTTTGTTAGTGTTCTCTGAAATCAACGCTTTTTAGTTACCGAGTCTCAATTAGGCAGGCAGTTTGAGATTTGAACTATTGAATGGAAAGCACCATTGTCTTCCCAGGTCATTGGTTAACCATCTTCTCCTGTTGTGGATGGCGATCCAGGGTAGGTAATCCGTGTAGGCTGTTGAATTCTAAGCTTTGAATCTGCTTCTAACTTCGCGTAATTCTGTGAAATACAGGTGTGCGTAGAGAACAAAACCATACTCAGTGTGGATGATATCCTCTCTCTCATTGGAACCAAATGCGACGGCGTTATTGGGCAGGTAGGCTAAGATCTGCACTGTCACCTAAGTACTTTTTAATCTCCTGTGTTGTCGATTGAAGACTAGTCCAGGTACCTGCTCCGGCTAGTAGTTTAATCGATGCCATTTGTATGCAGTTGACAGAGGACTGGGGTGACGTTCTCTTCGGGGCCCTGAAGAAGGCTGGTGGACATGCTTTCAGCAATATGGCAGTCGGTTACAACAACGTGGACGTAGAGGCTGCTACTCGACATGGCATTGCCGTTGGAAATACTCCGGTATGTATCGCAGATGATACCACCTGTTTCTTTAAGGTGATCTGCAGAATATGAGTAAGATAGTCAACATGTAACGAGGCAGATGAAGAAGGATTTAATGTAGTCTGTTTTCGTGAAGGCCCTCCAATTTTTACATTGCCTGTCCTTTCAAGCTTTTCGTCGGTAATTGTCATATTTCAACATAAGGGCAGCTGTCATTAGAGTTTTTTTTTAGCATTTTAGTTTTTTAATGTATATTTTTTTCCTTAAGTAGAGCTCTGTAAAGGACATGAACATATTGGAAGCTATTTGCAGGGTGTGCTCACGGAGACGACAGCGGAGCTGGCAGCAGCTTTGACTCTCTCGGCAGCCCGGCGCGTTGTTGAAGCTGATGATTTCATGCGTGCTGGCAAATACGAAGGCTGGCTTCCTACTTTGTAAGTGCTCTGTATTATCACGCTCTTATATTCCAAAAAGATTCTGCTATGTTTTTGTTGTTGTCTTTTTATTTATTTATTTATTTATTTCGTTGGTATGAAATTGAGTTGATGATGGCTGAATGCTGCAGGTTTGTTGGAAACTTACTCAAAGGTCAAACGGTGGGCATTATTGGAGCTGGAAGAATTGGAACTGCGTATGCTCGCATGATGGTATGCTTCACTTTAGCAACAATGGATTTTCTTGTACAGTGCTATCATAACTGCAACTCAGTTCTTCTCTTTGAACTTGCTATACATCGATTGACTCTAATTTTTCTCCGGTAGATTGAGGGTTTCAAGATGAATGTCATCTACTACGACCTGTATCAGTCGACAAGATTAGAGAAGTTTGTTACGGGTAAGTGCCCCAAACTTTTTGATATTGTTATTCCGTATCTTTCACGTGCTTTTTTTGTGCTCAAATCCAATCATCCTGTCTGTTCATATCAGAAAATGTGGAATTGCACATATAAAAGACATTTGATCTTCCCATTTTCAGAACCGTTTTGCAAAGGCATAATTCAACTCAAATCACGTGGTGTTGTGCAGCATACAGCGAATTCCTTAAATCCCAGGGAGAGGCACCTGTACATTGGCGCAGAGCATCAAGCCCGGAGGATGTATTGAGGGAGGCTGACATTGTATGACCCTACTCGGGCTACTTCTTTTATAAGGATTACGAAACGTTTCCAGTTCTTTTTTGTGTGCCTTAGTGCAATTTGGATATTGTCTACCATCTCTGAGAATCTTACGTGGCTTTTCGTTTCTTGTTCATTTTTGGTCTTGGAATGTAGATAAGTCTGCATCCTGTCCTGGACAAGACGACTTATCACCTCATCAACAAAGACAGACTGGCTTTAATGAAAAAGGTTTCGTCGTGCATCCTTTATTCGCATTTGAGTATTACCCAAGTGTAATAATGATTTTGTTGCGACGGTGGCGTTGATGAGGGTACGCTTGCAAATGTGAATATATGTTGCAGCATTTTCTGCAGCCTGAAAAATAGTAAGCTTTGAAGTATATGTGATGAGTCGTGTAGAAGACTAGTAGCGAAATTTTGAGAATTTATCGCGATCATTGGGGTTCATGTTCTCACATGCTCGTTTTCTAAAATCCAAATTCTAATGGAGGACTGGCATGGTTGAAACAGGAGGCCGTCTTGGTAAATGCTAGCCGAGGTCCTGTGATTGACGAAGTAGCTTTGGTGGAGCATCTCAAAGCTAACCCTATGTTCCGTGTTGGACTGGATGTTTTCGAGGTACTAGCCTCCTCTTTCACATGAATATGATTCGAAGAATCCGAAGTATTCAGGATATGCCATGTGAAAGACTAACGGCAACCTCTGCTAGATATTTTTTTGAAGAGGAACTATTTCGGTGACAGCAAGTTACGCTTCTGCTCAGCCTGATAGAGTTGTTTAACGACTAAGCGGAAAACTCAAATGTGGTAATGATCTGCAGGACGAACCTTACATGAAGCCTGGCCTTGGGGACCTTCCAAATGCAGTGGTCGTTCCTCATATTGCCTCCGCCTCTAAGGTACATGGTTTGATTTATCGGTTTCACCTTGTCTAGTGTTTTTTTGCTATTGAGGTATTTGTCTGATGAGACTCTACATCTTCAGTAATTTGGGGTATCGCTAATTCCTCGTTTTGAACCGTGAGCAGTGGACGAGAGAAGGCATGGCAACACTAGCTGCTCAGAATGTTGCGGTAAGTTCACCTTTGCTTTCTCCGTTCTAGAAGCCGTGACCACTTTCATAGATCAATACAATAACTTGAAAACGTATTAGCAATGGTGTCCTAGTGATTGATGATGGATGGGTTCCTGTTCTATACAGGCGAAGTTGAAGGGATATCCAGTGTGGCCCAACTCCAACAACATTGAGCCCTTCCTTGACGAGAGCAAACCAGCGCCAGCTGCTGCGCCAAGTATTGTTAACGCTAAAGCTCTTGGTATGTAACCATGTCGTTTGTTTATTAATGAATCACGTAATGATTATACTTCCTTCGGTGTTGACGATCTTTATCAGATCTCTGCCACCTCTTTACTGATAATATAAACAAGTTGATACTTTCCATGTTTCCGTTCGATCGATCAAATATTTAAACACACGAGCTTCGACAGACCACTTCAAGAGTAACTGAAATGACTAACCATGTTATTACTGCCATTTTGCGTTGGAATAATTTAGGTCTTCCAACTGGGGACGGAAGCAAATCAAGACTGTAAACAAGGGTGGGGTTTCCAGAAGAAGACTCCGAAATCTCCAGGAGATCTCATGATATGCTTTAGTGTGTGCAAGCATAATTGTAATGGGAACTTGCCTGTGTGTAGACTGAGTTTGTTGACTTCAAGGTTAACATCGAGCTGCAGGATTTTTCGGTAGTATTTCATTCTTGCGGGTTTGATCATTTACTGACCACAAGCCTACTGTTAGTGTACATTACGGAAGGCGTAGGAGAAATGACCTTCCCTGCTCCTGTAGATTACATTTTGATATGTTTTCCTAGAAGCTCGTAGCAGCTCAGTACCTCGTGGGATATCTGATACAGTGAGATTGTATTTTTTCTTTAATAGCATCCAAGTTAAGCTGCTTTACCAATGTCTTTGATGGTTTTGTGGTTAGTGAATCGAAATTTAAACTGTTAAAATTGCTTCATTTCATCAGTCGTTTAGATTGTGTGCCAGAATATCTATTATGTAATAGCTGATAGGTATAACTTTTTATCATGGTATAGCCGATATGCTATCAGATAGTTGTTATAGAATGTACCAATCTGACGAAAAACATGCTTACTGCATACTGCTAGTTACAGATTTGATATGAAGGCGAGTGTGGGGATGGGAATAAAAAAAAAGCTTTATATTCAATTGGTGGAGTCATTTCAAAACCATCACAGATGGATAGCTCCATTTTAAAATTATGTATGTATATAAGAGAATAATCCTTCATATCCTTTACCAGGTTGCCTTAACGTGGCTATTTAAATAAATACATAAACAATCTATATATTCAACTGACCAACTATCTTTGTTATTAATTTAAATGTCAATAAACTCCATGGTGACTACTTATTTACTAAGATCTTTTTATAAGACTAGAGTCTTTAATTTATCATGTGTATAACAAAAAATTAAAAATTTTACAAAATTTTACTTGAAACCAATAAAAAATTTGCTTTAAAACTATAATAATATAAATATTTTTTTATTATTTTTTATACAAGTTATTCCTAAAATTTAGATAGGATACTACTATAACTTCAAGTGTTAATACTTCTAGTTAATATGAGAAAATGGATTAGCATTTAAACATCATTTTTTGTCTTCCAATGTTCCAAGCTTTAGAACAAAATTTGCTCAAAAAATGAATTTGATATACTTTGGTTTGTATAGCATAGCTGATAAATAGCACCAAGTACCATTTTTTATTGAGGTAAATAGATAATAGTAGAATAAGTTATCAAATAATGGATATTATCTTAAATAGGTTGTTAATGGTCAAAGGATTGTCTCTTGGTAAATAAAAAGGCCATCCTATAAATAAGGGACGAAGCCAAGGGCCAGAAGATAAGGTCAAGAGAATAAAGAATATGCTAGAAAATATCCAAAGACTAGATAAGAGTATAAAATATATGCCATAGGATATACTTGAGATAGGTGAGATGTGAAAGGATCCTAAGAGCATATTGGATATGTTAAAAGCATATCCACATAGAAGATAAGATGTCAAAGGATATACTTGATATATCCTTTGATGAATGTAAAAGTGAAAGGATGGATATTGTTGTTAAGGGCAGCAACCACTATCTATAAGTAATGGATGTTGGAAGTGAGAGATATCTTATTCCACACTTCTCTTTGTATACAACCTTGCTGATGCTAAGTGTTGTGACTTCAAACATCTTTTTTTTCAATAGGTTATGGGCCCACTCACCTTTATTTATGAGTTTTGAAGTTCTTTGAAGTCTTTGTTATTGTATGGAGTAGATCATATTGTTGTTGTTGATGTTGAGGTTTAGAAACTCCTAGCTTTGAGATTTAGATCTAGATCTAGATGTTGTTGTGCTCTTATTTGTTATTAAGTGCAATTTTGATTTGGAGTTTCATTTATACCTTAAAGTGATGATATAGAATACTAGTATTATATTTTATTGCTAAAGTTAGATCTTTGGTGGACTAACTTTGTAGTTTCATGTGTTAAAGAAGCTTAAGGTGCTTAAAATACCCCTTATGGTATTGAAGAGGTGATTTGTGAGTATAAAAGTGAGACTAGAAGGACAAATCTGATTTGAGATGTTTATATAGATCATAGGATTTGTGAGAAGTCTTAAAAGTGAAGTTGAGAGTGTTTTGAGAGTGAAAATACTAGTTTACTCATAAAGAGGGCATTCTGAGTTTGTAAGGCAGCAACACCTTCTTGCTGATTTTGAGAACTTTAGGACTACTTCTTTTAATCTTCTTTGAAACATCTCTTCCTTAGACATGGCTTCAAGTGAGGGTGAAGACTTGAGAGCAATTGAGAAGTTTAGAGGTGAGAATTTCTACCATTAGAAGGTGAAAATGAAACTTTTGTTGGCTTCTTTAGATTTTTGGGATATTATAGATGAAAATGAAGAGGCTCCAAGCATGGATGCTGATATGAAGGAAAAGGAGTACAAACATTGTGAAAAGAAGTCTTTTGGGTTGATTGCAATCAATGTTGATGAAACCAACTTCTACCATATTATTTCTTGCAAAGGACCAATAGAAGCATAAAAGACTCTTTGCAACATTTATGAGAGTAAAAACTTATCCAACATCATCTACATAAAGAAGAAGTTCTTCACTTGCAAGATGGAAGAAGGTGAAGACTTCATGGTTTACATCAACAAGGTGAAGGTACTTATAAATCAACTTGCAATTATAGACAAGCCCTTACAAGAGGCTGATGTTGTTATAATTCTATTTATGATCTTGTCGAAACCTCACAATTATTTTATTGTGATTTTAGAATCCATTCATTTAAAGCAACTTATTATAGATTATATCACGGTGTTAGGGACATAGTCTTAGAACCTTCTAGAAATTAGAACATTCTAAAAGCAAGTCCCTGGAATCTTCTAGAAGTTTCCATTAGCAGTTAGTGGAAGTTTTTCGAGAAGCTTCCTAGTTAGTGGAAGTTGCTTGAAAAGCTTCCTAGCTAGTAGAAGTTGCTTGAAAAGCTTCCTAATTCATGGAAGCTGCTCGAGAAGCTTCCTAAGTTGTTGGAAGTCGCTCAAGAAGTTTCTTATTTAAAAGTATATATAGGAGTCGAGGCTGAAGAGTTCTTCAGTCT